>JAHHUM010000702.1:0-153556 GCA_036173005.1 Crenichthys baileyi | reverse complement strand
TTTAAACATAGCCCTTAGTCTTCGTATTCTTTAATTCTGTTGTATTTTATTTGGGGTTTTTTTTAGCATAGTAAAGAGTTTGTTGAGGGAAAATTTTTTGCTTTGAGTTGCATATTTTTTTTTAAAAAATTTCCCTTTTTTTTAAGAATTGGGGGAAAATTCTTTCCATGTGTGTACAGAGTTTTGCTTTTCAATAAGTCAGAGCGGCTCACACCTTTCAACTTTGCCCTAATACCATCGCCTTACGGGGTGGATTCACGGACAACCCAAAACAACCAAAATTTTATTTGAAAAAATAAAATTTTAAAATATTAAATAATTTTGTCAAATTAAAAATCAAACATTATGGGCCCCTGGGTGGCATTTCATAAACCGCTTGCACTTACAAAAATGTGAATAAATAAACCCAAACTGAACATTTTTATGCCCAAGTGATTAGCAAAAAACCAGTGTCACGGGTCATAATAGGCCCAAAACATCAGATTCTAACATCAATTCATGTTTAGTAAGAGAACATTAAACTCTGACTTTTCGGGGTTTCAAAATTTTTAACTTTCGTCAAATTAAATAACCCCAATATCTTGTGTATTAACAATAAACTCTGCTACAAGGCAAATTTTAGATGTTTGACTCGTCTGGTTTTTTCTGTGTAAAAATAACATGAAATTGGGTTTAACTTCAGTTAACCTCCCTGTCCAGAAGTTGCTGCACATTGTTTCCAGAGGCGTTTTTTTGTGTAAGACCAATCTAAAACCAATTAACTTTGCGAATTTTAGTTTTTGACCAAATTTTGATGCATGATCCATCAGTAACTTTATTTTTTTGTTTTTGTTTTGAAAAAACGGGATTTTTTTCCAATTTCCCAATTTAACTAATCCCCGCCATAAAGGGGGTTAATCAGAAGAAAATTTGCAATTTTACACTTTAGGGTGTAAAATTTTCTTTTTCCTTTGCTTTTTAACAAAAATTCCCTTAAAGGTTTTAAAAGTATGTCTAATCACTAGTTTCCCAAGAAAGGTGAAAAATTAATTAAAATCACAAAAACCTTTTGAGAAAGGATAGCATTGTAACACTTCAAAACATAGTGTTGGCATAAGTCCGGTTGAAGGTCAACTTCCTGCCCCTTTTAATCATACAAATGTTTCCAATATATGTAAGTGAATATACAGGGTTGGGCAATGAAACAAAACACCTGGGTTTTAGACCCAATAATTTTTTTGTATGGTGTAGGGCCCCCTTTTGTGGCAAACCGGCATTTTGTCTTGGGGAAAGACATTACGTCTCACATGGGCAGAGAGATTTTAAGCCATTCTTCTTGAGGGTATGGGCCCGGTTCCCTACGTGATACGGTGGAGGAAAACGTTTTTTGACCGCTCCCCAAACAACCCCCAAAAAGGCTCAATAATATTTTGATTGGTGACTGTGCAAACCGGGGGAGATGCAACTTATTTACTTCATCAAACCAATCTTTCACCAGTCTTCCTGTGTGTATTGGTGCATTGTCATCCTGATACACGGCCCCGCCTTCAGGATACAATGTTTGAACCACTGGATGCACATGGTCCTCAAGAATGGTTCGGTAGTCCTTGGCAGTGACGCGCCCATCTATCACAAGTATTGGGCCAAGGGAATGCCATGATATGGCAGCCCAAACCATCACTGATCCACCCCCATGCTTCACTCTGGGCATGCAACAGTCTGGGTGGTACGCTTCTTTGGGGCTTCTCCACACCGTAACTCTCTCGGATGTGGGGAAAACAGTAAAGGTGGACTCATCAGAGAACAATACATGTTTCACATTGTCCACAGCCCAAGATTTGCACTCTTTGCACCATTGAAACCGACGTTTGGCATTGGCATGAGTGACCAAAGGTTTGGCTATAGCAGCCCGGCTGTGTATATTGACCCTGTGGAGCTCCCGACGGACAGTTCTGGTGGAAACAGGAGAGTTGAGGTGCACATTTAATTCTGCCGTGATTTGGGCAGCCGTGGTTTTATGTTTTTTGGATACAATCCGGGTAGCACCCGACCATCCCTTCAGACAGTTTCCTCTTGCGTCCAAATTTAATCCTGTTGGATGGGGTTTCGCCCCTTCTTGGGGGTTAGGGCTGCCAATTACCCTGGATAACGTGGCTTTTGGGATACCCCACAAAGATTTTGCTGTCTTGGTCACAGTTTGGCGCCAGCAAGAGGGGCACCAACAATTTGCCCCTCTTTTGAACTCTGGGTAGTCCCCCATAAGGGTTGTGTGAAATTTCAATTTTTTTTAGGAAAAACCCTGTGCTTTTAACCCTGCAAATTTTAAACCTTCACACCCCTGTTTTTATTTGGGGCAATGTGCAATAAATGAAGACTGGCTACCAGGCTGGCCCCAATTTAGCCATGAAACCCCCCACTAAAATGACGGTTTTCATTTTTCATTTTTCCAAACCCCCTGTACAAGTAAAAGCTGGACAACATTTGTTGGATGTTTTTTGGGTTTTTTAGAAAATTTCTAATAACTTTTTTTGTTTTTTTTGTAGTCTCTGCCAAAAGAGGGAAAATCAAACTCCACATAAATTCAGCAGACGGGGAGATGCAAAATTTTGTTGTTGCTGTCTCATCCTTTTGGGTCTCCAGATGAGCGGGTTTTTTAAAATTTTTTTTAAACCTTTGTTTCATGTGAAAAACCCAGATTCAAAAATTTAAAATTTTGGGGGAAACTAATTAAAAACCCAAACCCCAAGAGATTTTTGTTTTCCCAGATTTTTCTTTTCAGCTTACCTTGTTGAAATCAGCAGAAAAAACAATTTGGAAGCTAAAAGTTTATTTTCAGTTACAGACTGCCCATCAGATGCCCCCTTCAAAGAGAAAATGCTGCAAAGTTGGCTCTAAAAGCTGAAGCAAAGTTAGAGGACCTAAAAGGCCCAGATGACTAAAGAAAGTTCACCCCAAAAGGGGGGGCCCCCCCCCACCTTCCGGGGTACCAAATTTGAAATTTTAACTCACAGCAGCCCAGCGGGGGGCAGACTCAGACAGAAAGGCATTCAGCCCCTACGAGTCTCCTTTCCAAAATTTAGTAAAAGTGTTCAACTTACTTTCCAAGCCTTTAAACCCAAAATTTTTTGGGAAGTCAGATGGTCTCCAGGGGTTTCCTGCCAAATCCCATTGCAGTTGGGAAAAACCACCAAGAAAGACCGAAATGGCCCGGGGCTCGGGGTGCACAAGCGGTCCAATTTTGGTTGGGGAAGGGGCACCTTCCCGGCCTGAAACGGCACCCCTCTCCCTTTTTCTGACTCGGGGTCGACCCCTAGGGGCCAGGAAAAAGCACATGGTTCTCAGGGGCTCAAAAACCAAACCCGACCCACCCCACTTTTCCGAGAAAACCTTCATTTTGAAAAACTCTCCTTTTTTAAACATGAGAAAAACTTGCTTCCTTCCCCAAGGTTAATCAGGATCTTCCACCCTTTCATGAACCTAACCAGCACAACTTTTTCAGATGGCTGGGGTCCCGTTTTTAAAAAGCTTGAATCCCCTTTCTAAAGACATAAAGTTTTTTTTTCCAGGGAGCCAGGAGTCAAATATTTTTGCTTAAACCTTTCTTGAGGTTGAACATTGTCTTCTTGCTTGCGTTTTCCTTCGATCGTGAGAACCTGAGGCTTATTTGGAAAAAAACAGCTAAGAAATTGTTCATGTGTTCATAAAACTCTTCCTCCAAAATTATGCAGTTTTTTCCCGCCCTCTGCCAGGGTCTTAAAAAGAGTTTCCATGTTTAAAAGAGATGAAGGGCCCCTGCCACTATTGATGCTTTGACAGTTTTTCCAAAAAAAGTAAAGAACCTCCCAGAGAAAATTTCCACCGTTTTAAAAACAGCTTATTTTCCCGGGATGTTAAACTCCCGGTCCCTTTAAGGACCACACTTTTAAAAACCCTTGTTTTTTTTCAAAACCTCCACGTTTTTCGTCAGTTATGTGACCATGCCTTGCATAACAAAATTTTCTCCATGCGGAGATTCGTGATATGCCCCAAACTTGTGTTGGGGGAAAAAGTGTCCCCTTTTAGAACAGCGCATGAAAAGGGGAAATTTTAAAATGTTTAAAAATTCAAACTGAAACGGGCCTAATAAAAAAGCGCAAAGTAAGTCCCAAGTTGATGCAACAAACCCGGGGGGGGTGGTCATTGGACCACCCAAAAACCCAACCACCATTAAAAGACAAACCCTTTTCACATGCAACACGAACTGTAAGGTTGGTGGTAAAGAGTGCACCCCACCCCAAAGAGTCATCAAAGGAGGAGTTTGGATGTCTGCAGGTGTTTTTTAAAAACTGAGGTAAAGCCTTCCTAAAAGCTGGCAAGCCGTTGCGTCCAGAATAAACCCTGAAAAAATTTGTCGACAAGGTATGAAATGGAAAATAATTTCCCAACCCCTATATTTCTGTTTTTAAATATTTTTCTTTTTTTTATGGTTTTTGAACTTGAGAAATTTTTAAGGTTGGAGCAGTAGTATTAGGGTGTAAAAAATTATTACGGGATTTTTTTATTTTTTTTTTTCTTCTTTAAAATTTAAGTAGTGTTAGTCTCTCCAAGTCGCCTCACTCCTTCCAAACACTAACCCCTGAAACCAAAAATGAACTGTTAACTCTGCCCACCAAGGAACCCATGACTCTTTTTTTATGGCTGAGGGCGGATTTTTAGCCCCAAAGATGTGGGCTTTATCCCATTCTTCGGGAAAAAAAGGGGGGATGTTGGAACCCTAAGCCATGGATTTCAAAATTAAAACTCCCCCGGTAAAAACTCTTCTGGATTTTTTCAAAGTAATTGCTTTTAACAGACTTTCAGCCAACTTCAGAAGGGGAAAGGGGGGTACAAAGATTTCCATGTCCACGGGCGTAAAAAAGCCCCCCTCTCCCACAACCCCGACCTCTCCAACCCCGGTTGCCATCGAAAAAGGAGCGACGCAACGCGCTGAAGTCTTTTTGCTGGCAAAAGACTTAACTTTTCAAACTGGCCCAAGAGCTCTATGACACCGTCATAGCAAAAAGTTGAGTATGAAAAATTTGGGCTGTTTTGTATCCGGTATTATTACGAAGGGGGGAATTAAGGCACCGGCATTGTTACTTTTTCTTTTGAGCCCTGCAAGCACACGGTGTTCAGGAAAGTCCCCAGCAAAAACCGGGGTCTCACAACCCGATGAAGCGGTTTTCCCTTTGCCTTTAGAAGGCACGAGTAGCCGCATTACGGTAACTTTCATTTTTTGGCCACCGACAGAATTTGGCCGCCCACCCACAGCTTTGTTTGGTTAGTTTAAGGCTAAAGCTTGTTGACTGTGGACGTTTCTTTCAAACTTTCGCCGCCCCGGACACTTTTCCTCAGCAGGTCAGAGGGGTTTGGGGAGAATAACTTTAAGAGAAAGATCTAAACTTTTTTTATTTTATAAAGTTTTTTTTGTTTTGTGTGAAAGGGATCTACTGCTAGCCCGGGTTTTTCTCACACGTGATCAGCTTTGTGTTCTGTGTTTATGTGTTTTTTAAAATTAAGACAAAACTTTATTTTAGGTGATTTTAAAAACGGTTGCTAAAAACGCGCTGTCCGAGCTTATGCTTTTTTAACCCTTTATTGACGGTTTTAAAGTTGAGTGTTTTTTTTTCTGGATGCTAAGCTATCAGCCTCCTTTGTTAGTTTTAACTGCAAAAGCCTGGGCCACGGCCCTTTGTAAAGGTTTTTTACCCAGAAGGGTTTTTAGTTCATCCAAAATAATGCCAAAATCATTTTCAAAATTTGATACAAAGTAAACCCATTAAGCCCCATTCCTTCAGGAAGATTTGGTTTTTTTTCAAAGATATTTCCTTAAAATAATTTTACCGTTACCTTTAATAATATTTTTTAAATATTATTTCAATAAATAAAGGCAAGCTAATGAGACACCGTTGAGAATTAGTCATCCAAAGGTTGGTTTTATTCAGGATCTTTTTTAAAACATATTTTATTAAAAAAAAATATTTTATCAGATCTTGCATTGTGAATGGTTTCAAAGGTTGTGATTATCCCAATTGGTTCCCAAGACTAACTTAACTTCTTTTTTCAGATTTTTCAAGAAAACCTTTGGGTTTTCAAACATAAAAACATTTCATGGTAATGTTGCATCACTCTTTGGTCCATGATTTTCAATCATCTTTAATAAAAATTGTTTATATTGACTAGCCCTTGTCTTCGTCATTTTTTTAAATTTTGCTTTTGGGAGTTTTTGGGTGGGTTTTAGCATGAAAGAGTTTGTTGATTGAAATATGTTTGACTTTAGTTGATTAAATTTTTTTAATAATTCTTGTATTTTTTAAAAAATGTTGTAATTCATTTTATGTGTGTGCAGAGTTTTTTTGCTGTTTTAATAATGTCAGAGCTTGGCTCCCCCTTTCTATTTTGTCCAATACCATCACCTTATTGGGCTGTCTTCACAGCACAACCCTTAACAGACCAAAATATTATTTGATAAAATATTAATATTAAATATTAAAGAATATTGTCAAATTAATAATCACAACAGAAAATAAGGCCAAATTTCCATTTCTGCAGCGGACAAAAATATTGCGTGTGCCATTCGCTTCTGTGTTAGAACTTCGGCGAGGAAAAAAATTTTTCCTTCCCAAACCTAAAATTTTTCAATGCCCCGACAAAGGAAAAAGCGTAAAACCTTTTCCTGCCCCAAATTTTTTAAAAAGAAGTTAGTCCTTTTTCGTGCGATATTCAATCTTTGCATGAGTCTTCCCTGAACAAAAGTAGCCGTGTTTCCCCCGGATCAAAAAATGCTTTGGGTTATGACCTAAACTCCCTTTGGACTTAACCTTACGGAATGAGGGAAAAATACAGCACCTTTTCCCCCCCTGTATGCCCCACAGTCTGGGGAAGAGTTGGGGGTTTAACTCCTGTCTCTCCTATTTTTTTTTCGGAAATCAGAATTTGCCTTTGGAAATGCAAACATTTTGGGAGTCGTTGATACGGGATTTAAACGTTTTAAAACGTTTATTACGTCTCGGCTTATAGATCAGAACAAAAAGCATCCCAAAAAAAAATTTCCTCTCTCCCTTCAAAAAAACAAAATTTTCCTCTTGTTTTTGTTTTTTTAAAACGTTGACATGTTTCCAAACTGTGTCTCCTGAAAACAATAAACAGTACAACTTTTTTGTTTGAACCATTTGCTTTTAGCTTTTTTTCAGAGGAATAACATGTTACGTAGTAGCAAAACTATCCTCTTCACTCGATCTTTGAGTTTTTCCTTAAATTTGTGGAAGATCTCAAACCCTGAATGTTGTGATCATACATAAAGGGTTCCAAAATCGGATCAGCCCAGGATCCGTACATTTTTTCCAAAAACAAAACCCCCAAATCGATAAATAGCTCGTTGATTTTTTGTCCCCAAAAAAATGCCATGGCAAAGCTCCCCACGCTCCCTGAGTTTGTAGGAGCTTGGAAATCCCCCTTTTTCACGTTGCTTGGCATTCCAACTCCTGCATATTTTAATTTTTTTTCCATCCGTTAAAAAAATCCACGTAAGAAAAAATAAGCTTGTAGACTTTAACACCCTCGATTTTTTTGATCCCAGGCAAAAAGTTTTTTTATGAAGCAGTTGCTTCTTGAACCGTTCCCAAAATGTTTTTGAAGAAGCCCCTTTTTGCCACAATGTATCCACGTTCAGGATCCATATGCTGGCACTGCAAAACCAGCCCCTTAGGCTGTCCTTTTGTGAACTTTTTCCAAAATAATACAAGCGTAGTTTTATTTTGCTTTGCCTTCGGCTCCTTTTTCAAATGCTTTAATAAAGCTTATATTAAAATGGATACCTTAAACACAGGTATGTCTCGTGATGGCAAAGACAAAAACGCTTTTGGTGCAAAAAGGGGCAGGTTATTTCATTTTGCTTGTGCATAATGGTGACAAGTCCCCAGGAAAATTTGATTTTGTTGATGATTTTATTTCTTTCTATTTTGATTTTCCCCCAAGCCTTGTTTCAAAAGCGGAAAAAATTGTGGTGCTTTAGGTGCTTTTGATCATGCATCCAAGTGCTGCTTTATTGCTGAATTTTTCATTTCAGGCTGTTTTGGGGAAACACCCTTTTGTTTGCAATTGCTTTTTGTTGGTGCTACATTCTTCTCTGCGTTATTTTAATGCTGCGGGCTTATTTTCCTTTGCCCGGGCCTTTTTTAAAGATTTGAAGTGATGTCCTTTTCCTTTTTTTCCTTTTCAAAAAAAGAGTCATTCCTCAGTAGGCAAGCAACGACACAGTTAATAAACCCTCAGAACTGCCAACTTGGCAGTAGACGCAGCAACTCGTTCCAGGTAATTTGTTCCTTCCCCTTTTTTATTAGTTGTTCCTGTTTCCCCAAGCTGTGTTTTCCCTTTTAAAGTTTTTCCCCACATTTTAAACACTACATTAGGTCAAGTCATAATCATTGACCCTGATTAAATCATTCAATATTCAAAATACCTTCATTACCCTTCCCTTTTTAGATCATCTTTCTTTGGATTAAAACCCACTCTTTTACATTTTCAAGAATTCATCAGTAAAAATAAAATTTGCTTTAAAACCCTGTTTTTTTTTATTTCCCCAACTGGCAATAAAATCTTAGGAATCAGATACTTATTTCTTTAAACAAATCAATGTACCCCACAAGAGATTCGTACTTTTGAAAAAACCCTTTTGCATTTTAAAACCCTTTTATCTTTTTCTTAAATTGCTAGCTTTATTTAGTTGCCTTTTCCCAGAAATTTTAATCTATCTATTCTAAAAGCATTTCTTCACAGAAAATTTAACCCCCGTTTAAGCCGGTTGCCCAAAATGCTGGCCACAAAGTCTGAGTGACAGCAGTAGTGGCGCACTAACACCACTTGGTAAATCCTCATTTTTGCGCATCCTCCATTTTTTAAGTCCATAGTTAAAGATCGCGAAAGTCACTTGATACAAAGTCAAATGTTTATCCACTTTGAACACCCTGGGATTTGGGGTTTACGCTATTTGTGGCACACCTTAAGATTTTTGATGGCCCCTGGGTAATACTAGTAGGCTAAAACCTAACCTAGTTTTTGATGAAAACTTTTAAATCCAGCAACGAGAAATCCACGGGATCCCACCGAAGTCGATCGTTCAAGGGCACCCCCGGCTCAGGTTTAGCTGAGGCCAGCCAGCTGAGCGTCATTCCAAAAATACAGGCTCCATTTATTTTTTCCCTTTGTCGTTTAAACCCAAAAAATCAATCTTCATCCCAAAACTCCCTGCAACGCACAAATTCCGAACTCACAAAAAAGTTTTTTATTTAATTTTTAAGGAAAGGGCCCAAACCAATGCTTTAAGCCACTGAGGTTTTAAAAACCGGATAGGTTGAAAGTTTCTGCTTGTTGTCTTGTCGGGTGGGAAATTTAAAATCGAGTTAACAAATGCTCCTTATGCAGGTCATCTATTTATTTCATTTACATCTCATCCATTTCCACTTGAAGACAAACATATTTCCACATGCTTACACCTGTTGACAGCATCTTACTTCAGTGGTTAAAAACTGTTTCTCCCCTTCCGGGTGGAATACCTGCCTCACAAAGAAAGGTTCTGCCCTTATAGACTGTTGATTAACCATGTGACCAAATCAAACAGTTTCATCACCTGCTCCTACACCCTCTGTGTCAATTGCGGCATCTTTGGGCAAGCCACTTCATCCGCCTTGCCTGGTGATGGTGCAGATTGTGTGGCGCTGATTGTATGGCAGGCCAACTTCTGTCAGTCTGCCCCAGGGCAGCTGTGGCTACAATGTAGTCTACCACGGTCAGTGTATGAATGGGTGGGGTGACTGATTGCAGTGTAAAGCGCTTTGGAGTCCTCGGACGTGATAAAGCCCTATACAAGTGCATGCTATTTTATCAGGTCCAAAGTCAGAGCAGCTATCTAACAGGACATTTTAGAGCTCCTCATGCTTCCTTCTGCTAAGAAACTTTATGAAGATGCTGATTTCATTTTCCAGGAGGACTTGGTACCAGCCAAAGTACCAACACGTGAAACAGAATTTTAGTTTTTATTAACTGTAAGCCAAAATAATTTCAATTAACAGAAATAGACACTTGGAATGGATCACTCTGCATATAATTAAACAATATTAGAGTTTCACCTTTGGAACTGAATTATTAATTTTGCTATATTTTTAAATGTTCCTGTAAGAAAAGATTATGGTTTTAGTTGGTGGTGTCATGGTTCTGGGGTTTTGAAGTGTTCGGGGAGGTTCTTTTTCCGCTGAGCAGCAGATTTACACCTCTGAAGGGCGTAGTACAACAAGTTTCACCTGGTGCGCCTGAAACTCATCATTGTAGTTGGCTATAAGGAGCTCCTTCTGTATGAGTCTAGTAGAGTATTGGCCTCCAAGAAAACTTGTTGCTGGTCTGTGTTACTTACCCATATCTCTCAGCTCGTCTCCTGAAAAGAAAACTCCACAAAGAACCACTCAGTCAAGAAACAAATCACACCTGCAAGAAGTGTACCTGGACTCTCAACTGTGTCCATGACGGGTTCCATGTGTCTGGTCCAATTCATTCTCTGCCTGCTCGCCTTCCAACACTCCAATACGTCCTGCATTTTTCAGACATTTCCAGAACATCTCCAGAGCAGTCTCTGCATAAGGTTCAGAAAAATGCGATCAAATATGATTGATAGCACAGCTTTATAGAAAAAACTATAAATCCAATCATTGGAGGGTTAAACTGCCCATACTAACCTGAACATGTTTTTACTTCTGGCCAAGAAAAATTCCCCTGACACTTTACTTTACTAACACCAAATTCTGTTTAAGGAACGGTGTAAGAATTAATTTTTGTGACCTACAGCTGACATGATTTTGGTTATTAACCAGAGAAAATTCTTAAATACAGTCGGGGTGAGGCTTGTCTCACATTAACGGCAACAAAGAGTATTTTTCCAGGTCAAAGTAGGTTTTTTCAATTGAAATTGGCTTGAAGCCTGTCATCTTTTTGTATACAGTTGGAATGAGGTGACATGTTTTGTTTAGGAGCATTGTTGCAGTGGGACTCTGAATGCTAGCTGAGTTTGACCTAACCGTCTGCTCTCAGTTTGGTTTATTTGGCTCTCAGTTTAGGCCATTAGCAAAGTACAGCAAAAGAGGAAATCAAACATTAAAGTTTATCACAATGTTCAACAACGTGTGAAAGTGTTATAATTCTGGCACGTCTGCTCTACCCTGTCTACCTGGCTGCAATCAGCAGATGAGATGCACCTGGTGGCTGCTGCAGTGCAGTGCAATCTGTGGCATTCCAAGCACCTGTGTCTTCCCTGATATATTCTGACTCTGACAAGCAGACGGTGCCAGATTTTTGAAAGCCATCGTGTGAGTAGATATCCAGCGGTCCTTCCTGTCTGGTCATTGGTTTTTTGACCTTGCCTTGCTTCTTGGATTTTGCCTCTGCCTGCTCCTTGTTGGACTGTTTGGATTTTGGTTTTCGACCCTGTTTCCTGCATCTGATTTATGCCTCTGCCTGCCCCTTGCCTGACGTCTCTTGTTCCAATCATTGACCCAGTTTCTGTCCCTGGATTATTGAGCCAGCCTAGCCCTTGGATTATTCAGCCTAAAGTCACCTGCCTCTCATCTGCGCTGTGGCGATCCCTGCCTGCTACCCACTGAGGTTTCCCCTCTGGGTTTCAAGTTCTACCCAAGACAAAAGCAGATTAGTGACTTTCCAGATCCTTGCAAGATCTGGAGAAACTTTAAGTCACTAATCCTTCTCTCTGCTTCAGTGATCCCCGGAAGCTGTGTGGAGTTTAACCTGAGTGACGTTTTCCTGTGGCTGAATAAACTTTTTAAACTTTCAGTTCTGTGTCTGGCTGAATCTTGGGTCCGCGTTTCTATGACTCGTAATGGAGTTAATATGGAGACTTCAGGAGCCCACAGTTTCAGTGGTGTCTGGGTTGATTAAGTTATTGACCACAGCAGGGTTATTATAGTTCACTGAAAAGAGCAAAAAAAAACTGAAATTGAAAAACATTTTCGTTAACCTAAAAACTTCAAAGGGAAAAGCTAATGCCTAACTGGAACTGTATTGTGCATTTTTAAAGCTGACTAAAATGCACTGAAATTATAGATATAATACCCTTTGTTTTCATGTTTATCAGTTAATTTATAAGCCTTGCGAAGTGATGTGAAATGGATCTTTTTCCACAAGCAGTTTGTCAGCTGTCAGCACCATACACCATAGTCCCTGACGGCACTTTATAAATTACATTTTTGCTCACCACTCTAGCCCGCAAAATGAACACAGCAAAACTAAGGAGAAAGTACCAGTGTATGGCAGGCCATTTTAACATAAAATTGGCTTTGTCTGACTACCTGCAATTACATTAAAATGCCTTTTAAAATATTTTAAATGAGGTCACCAGATGTGTAATTTGAAGGGTTACACATCCAGAATTACAATTCAAGATATCTCAGACTTATGACTAATCAAATTAACATTACAAAGTTAAAGAAATTAGGCCTAAGGACCCAAGTGCTGCCACTGAGCGGTCCAAACTCTTGCCTGCGGAGATCTGGGTGGCTTCGTATACTTGAAGACTGTTTAAGAAACCAACTCTCTCCCGACACGTTCATTCTTTGTGAACACTGTATAATGTGACTCAAGGAGGCGCTGTTGCTTTTTCATCACGGAACTTGGCCTTAAAGATGTTACGCCAGAAGTCACACTAAGAGTGTGGTAGAGGAGGTGGTGACCATTGGATTCAATGCCAGGGTTTAGTCAAAAATGTTCTTGACATTAAAATACAGCTTAAAATCAACCTTTTAAATATAACTCCCATGTAAGCAATGACTATTTATTGAAGTGTGTTTTGCTGTTAACTTGCATGTTCTGTTAAAATAAACAGCTGCAGCACAAAATTATGAAAAACACGAGAATTTGAGTTTGTCTGGCCTGACATTGCAGACCACTGACTAGCAAATGCAAGTAACGCTAAAATGCCTTATATGCCTTATGTTTATTTAGCTTATTTGAGCATAATAAGGCACACATATCTGAAATAAACATTAGGAGGCACATTTTGAAGGCCTCTAAGGTTCAACTATGAATTTAATTTTGGTGGTGATCCGGATCACAATCCTGATCCAGGATTTTTTAAAGTACTATTCATCATTGCAGGATAGGGACATTTTTTTGTTACTTTTGAACTAATAGTGATATAAATGTGAATCTAAGTGCAGCATGTTCAACAGTCAAAGAAATATTCACATCAAATTCCAATGTTTTTTCAGTTCCAGAGTGCTAATTTTGGTTGTGATTCGGGATGTAGATTACCCCAGAAAGTCATGTTTCAGCTGTGTTTTTGCTGAGCTTTTGAAATTGTAAATGCAGCTAATTACAGCATGGCTTTGCTCTGTGTCACTGACAAACCAATGGACATAGAGTCCAAATGAAAGTGTAACAGTCCAAACTAACGATGTGGTCATAAGGACGCATACATTATCACTTGAAAAAAGTTGTAGAAAGGCTGAATGGATGATAAAATGGGTTTGGCCTGAAGACAGCAGCATACAATACAAGAGCATAGTGATAACAGATGGTCTGTGAAAAAGCTGGGACAAATGCAGAAGCAGGCTGTGAAGTGGCGACCATCCAGGCGATCTGGATGATGCTGACGGTATCTCAAAACTCTTGCTGCCAAAAAACTGATAGGTTGGTGTGCAAATAATGCAAAAAATGTATCTGCAAGAGCTCTGATTTGGAGTTATTATTCAACCTCAATGATTTTATCAAATTGCATTTTTCTGAACAGGTTTTGATAATTTCTTAAAATTAATAAAATTAATTGCTCCTACATGTTTTATTGCATGAAGGAGGTGGAGTGAATGTGTCAGATACCATCCAGCTTTCTATTGTAGCTCCAATAAACATGGTTAAATGCTGACATCTAGTGGACGTCTGTGGCTACTACAGGTCATAACTGTGTGCTTTGGAACTGAAGGGGGTTTGATGTTTCTCTCCACAAGTAACACAAAAAATTTTGTCAGATCCAGAACCTGTGCAACTCAATGAGGACAAGAATCCTTGTCACACTGGATCTTTGTCAAATAGCCCGCAGAATACCAAACTGCTCGATAAAATCTTTCATTATTGCACACCTTCACTGAACCAAATAAATAAATCAACTTCAGTCCATGAATTCATGCTGGTTTTGGTAAAGCTGGACTTTTACTATTTGCAGCTACAACAGAAATCAAAACTTTCCTCCAATGAGAGACTATGTGCTAACCTTGGTCTCAGACTGCTGGGCTTGCTTTTTAAAAAGTAATTATGCCCAAGCAACTAAAAGCTGCAAAGTACTATTGTAATTCGAATGTTTATTATCATTATTCTCCTGACAAATGAAGTGGCTTTACCCAAAACTGTCCCCAGTGTGAAATTTCAGGGTTTTAATGGAATTTAAAATGGGCGCGGCCAAACGGCTTTACAACGCCCCCTAAACTGAGATAGGCCAACTAGCAAGTCGTAGAAATGAGAAATTTGGAACATTGGTCGATCTCTCCAAATCATGAAAAAAAGTCTCTTGGAGGTTTGTCCTAAACCTGACAGGAAGTCGGCCATTTGGGTCAAATGGTCATTTTGGTCGTTTTTCAGCGAACTTTAACAAACTCCTCGGGATTTTGAGTTATCAGCTTCATATTTGGTCAATCTGCCCTTACGGCATGGAGATTACACGCTATCAAAATGGTGAGTGTTTGAGCATGCTGAAGGAGCGGGGCCATCAGGACACGGTAACGCTGATTTCTACTCTGAACAGTGACTGTTGAATGGACCGACTGGGCGTGGCGATTTTTAATATCTCGCCAACGTTCTGTCGACTCTAAAGCATACATGCATGATCTAATTTGCGTCAGGCTGGATATGAATGATTTTTGTCAACAACCAAACAGCTCAATTAGATAACATTGGAATTGTACTCAGTGATGCCTCCTGCAAAGTTTCAAATGTCTTTATGTCCCTGATGCATCATCCATCATTGTTTGTTTGTTTGTTTGTTCAAGAGGGGCAGTGCATTGATGAATGACACCAGTATAAATGCATCCAGTTGCAAACTACCGCTGATTTCCAGTGTTTGCCTCACTGTCAGAATGTACCGCCTGAACCTACAGAAATAATAAATTAGTTACTAAACATTTTTGAAAAATATAACAGTCTCAAGATAAAATGCATGATATGAATATAGCATACACATAGCATTTGAGTACTTCTGAGTCCAACCAGTCCAAGTTGAACAGTACCATTAATCATTCTGACCCGTGACCTTTGTGTTGGCTCAATTTCTGTTCAAAGAATCAGAAATTAAAGGAATATGATGACACACCTCAACCATAAATTAGAAACAGTGGACTGAGAAGGTCTGAATGTGCATGCCGGATGTCAGTAGATGATCAAAGTCAGCAGAAAATGTGGTTCTCGCTAAATCAACCTGCTTATAGAAAAGCACTTGTAGGTAGTCACTTAAACCACAGTCACAACTTTGTCTTTCTAAAGAGTATGAATATCCAAGGATTTAGGTAATAAGGTTCCAACATTTCCTGTTTATATTTGACACTGTAGCATATGTGATCTTCATCTCCAGGCTGTCTCACATATTTTGGACAAGGCGAATATTTCCATGGCATGAGTGTTGAAACTTAGAAACAGCATTTATAATGCACATATGCTTCACCTCTGCATGCCTTTATGAGGTTCTGTTATCTAATTCAGGGTCCTTCCTCGTCTGCTTTCTCTGAAAAGTCCTCCGCTCGCTTAAATTTTTAAATGTGAAAAGTCAAAGCAACTTCATGAGTTGGTTTCTTTAACACATTTGAGTACACTTTTGGTTGTGTTCAGGAAAAAAGATGCTAGCAAACATGATCACAATAAAACAAAAAAATTTAATTTTTTGTTCATTTGTGCAGGATATAAAAAATAGTTTTCTTTTTGCAACTTCTAAGATGCTTTAAATATAACCTCCAGTGAACAAAAACACACAACAGTTTAAGTACTCTTTTCATTAAACAAAGATGAAGGCGATGGATTATAAGGCATATATATGCTTAAAAACCTAAGTACAGTTCAGTACAACCTTGCTGCTTCCATCGGATTTAGGATGGAAAGAATCAGCCGTGGTACTGCTCATCATCTAACTGCTCATCTTTACTGTGAGCACCTCTGTTAAAGCTGCTGTGTACTGGTGCTTCACGTCACCATTCCAGCAAACTGTTGCAATGGTCCAGTCAAAATCTAGACCATAAACCTGAAAGAACTGTTGTTGTGGGACCTTAACAGAGCTGTGCAGAAACAAAAAACATCAATGAGCTGCAGCACGGTTGGCAAGAACCGTCATCACAGCTAACAGGCATTTCTTGGCCTCCTGGCTTCAGATTTATTCAGAGGATTCCTGCTGATTACCTTTGGAGGGATTTAACTATGACTTTAAGCACACTGTCAGTATTTATGAATGCTCTTTAGAAAGACTGTACCTTTACTCAACTTCTGGTCACCCACTGAGTTTACAGCTTAGAAGAAGGAGAAGTGTTCAAAGTGTTCAGGGTCCAGAGCAGACCAGAATAACATAATTTAATTTACATGTTGAAAAACATTGTTTTTCTAGAACTGGAACACTTGTTGGTTTCACAAGAGTAACACGGCTCTGTGGTCAGCTTTACAATAAAATAAAGCCAAGACAAATAAAAGTTGTTTTATATGGTTTCACATATGGTGCAGAAAGTATTCCTAACGTTATAAATTGGGTTTCTGGAGAGGGGAAGTTGGGCCAAACAGTGAACAAAGCCCTTCTCTGTGGGTTCTGCAGATGTTTTAAATCCTATGCTGAGGGTGGTTGCATCGAATAATTAGAAATAATAACCAGGGGATTTATGTTCATGAGGTTTTCAGCTTCATCATTTATTCTTCTTATGCACAATAACTGGCATGACTTCTGAGAGGTCCTTCTGGTACCATTACACTCACAAACTTCAGTGTCTTTTATGAGAAATAATTTATATATTTTAATTTGATCTTTTAATATTCTTTATTAGTTTGTTTAGTTTTAGATTTCATATGTTTTAGCTTTCCAGAATGTAAATGTATTTTTATTGATTTTATGTCTGCATTTTTTTCTGATTTGTTATCGTGTTTGCTTACATTTTATTGTAGTTATATAATTATTATTATGCTATTTATTTAGCTTAGCACATTTTAATATAGGTAGATGCTTGTTTTAGTTTTATAACTTCTGTAAAGCATTTTGCGTACTTTGGATTGCATGAAAAGTAATATACAAATAAATTCTGATTGATTGATTTATTGATTGATTGATTGATTAAGTGTGGGATGCATTTATCTTCAGCCCCATTTATTCCGACATTCCTAAATAAAATCCAACCCCACCAATTAATAGGTCTCCTAATTAGAAAATAGAGTCCAGCTTTGTGTAATTTTCATCTAGTCTAACTGCAGATGTTCTGTTTCTTACCTCAGAGGTTTTTTTGAAAACATTATAGAACAAACAGCATCTTGAAGACCAAGGAACACAGCAGGAAGTTCTGGAGAAGTTTAAAGCAGGGTTAGGTTCTACAACAACATCCCAAGCTTTGAACATCTCACATGGAGAAAGGATGGACCAACTGCAGACCTACCAAGACATGGAGGTTTACCTAGACTGAGAGGTCAGATAGGGAGATTGTTATTCAGAGAAGCAGCCAAGAGGCCCATGATTACTCTGGAGGAGCTGCAGAGATCCACAGCTCAGTCTTTGGATTCTCTGGGAGAATCAGTCCACAGGAAAACCACTGTTCATCCACTCTACAAATCTAGCCTTTATGGAAGAGTTACAGAAAAAAGCCACTGTTGAAAGAAAGTGGTAAGAAATTAAGTTTGTCTGTGTCCAACACAGCGAACATGTGGAAGAAGATTCAAACCCACTTCAAACCCAACTTGTTACACTGTGCTACAGTCAGCCCATAATTTGAAACGATGTATGCTTTTCCTTCCACAGTGTTGGTCTGTCTCATAAAACTCCAGTAAAGTTAAAGGGCCTTCAATGCTTTTACAAGGCACTGTGTGTTACTTACATGCAACCAGTGAAAGTAACATTTCTGTGACCTTTTTAATTTATTTTTTTTCACTACAGGATGTGAACTACAACAATAATTTATTATTCAGAGGAAAAGTTTAGAGACTAATCCAGCTGTCATGCTTTCTTGGACAACGGTGACAGTTGGACTTTTTTACTGCTACATCAGGACAGGTGTCACAAAGACCCAAATGCAAGGTAGGACATGAATGTTTCCTCAGCAAATTAATAGCAAAACTGTTTGTATTACTAGTTTACTTTTGTAGAATTACTTTTACTAATTTATGATTTAATGTCTTTTTAATTAGCATTTTATTCTCATAGAGTTGACAGTCAGGTTTTACATGTCATCCTTAGGAAATGAACGGCTGTCTCAGAATAAACAATAACAAAAAATAAATTTAAAAAATACTTTATTGATCCCAAAGGGAAATTAAATGTTTTTGTAGCTCATATTATGTTAGTTTCTTCAAAGAGCTGTTGTAGATGCTGAACGCCGAGGTATTTATGCTCCTCCACTTCTTTTCCCATGATGGAAATAGTGTCTGACCTATTCCTTTTTCTCTTAAAATCTACAATCATCTCCTTTGTTTAATTTTTGTTCAAGATGAGATGATTGTTTCTACACCATCCACAAAGCAGTCCACCAGCTCACTGTACTCAGCTTGTCCATTTCTGATCCACCCCACGACTGTAGAATCATCTGAGTATTTCTGCGGATGACAGGAGTCTGTCTGGCCCAGACGGTCTGAGGTGTACAGAGTGAAGAGGATTGGTGAGAGTACAGCCCCCTGTGGTGTTATTGTCTTTACCTAAAGTTAATTCAGTCCCAGAATATGTAGATCGCTTGTCCTGGTTACCCAGCGATGCACAGAGAAATTGTGTGGTGACCAGAATTGGTAAATTTTAGCCATTATCAGATCAGTTGTTTAGCTTAATCGGCCCGGTTGAATCACCGGCTTGTCTTAAGCTCCACATCCAAACTTTTACCAATGACACACCCCTCAGTAAGTTGTAAGAGCAGAAAAGGGTGCAAGTGCGGAGATTGTGAAGGCACTAAGCAATCTGGAATTAGTTTTTTGATGGACATGGTGAAATGTGTCTACGATTGATTCAGGCTAGCAGATACCAAGAAGGCAGAACAAAGTACACTGGTATTTCTGTTTGTTTTTTTTTGTTTTAATGTTTCAGGCTCTGTCTCACACAGAACATGCTGGGTTTGGACACTTGTGTTTTATGCTGGTGTAGATTCTCAGTCATCCAGGGCAAGACATCCTGCTCATGTAGAAGGCAACTGGACTTTTTCTCTTGTTTCTTGAAGATACTTTTCCTCTCATCCAAAACACTTGTTCAGTCCTGAACATGGTTCTAGTCAGTTCAATCACAAGTTCTAGTCAGAACAATCACACTAACTGGGCCATTAAAGTCACAGATGAGGTAGTTAGGAGAGTAACTGACGTGTTCTAAATACAATTGTCTTCTACATGTACTTAAGACTAGTATTTCAGTAAAGTTTTTTGCCCTAACCATGCTAATATAAGATACTAAAGACTGTATGAAATGTGAACTCCATTTTCATTTAGTCTTTGCTTTAAAACAGTAAATGCCCTGTTTTACAGTGAGTCATCACAGCACAGACAAGCGCGATTTACCCTCTCTTCCTAATAAAATATTTGGCAGGACAGCTAGAAAACATTGCTTTGAATCAATCAGCTCATTCTAGGAGGTCAAAGGTGTTCTCAGGTCAGAAGGGATATATTGTCCCTCCAGAGTGTTCTGGGTCTGACCCAGGGTCTTCATCCAGTGATGACAGAGCCCCTCACCCTCTTTCTAAGGCTGAACCCAACCACCTCATGGAGGAAGTTTATTCCAGGTTTTGGATCGGAACCTGAAATGAGGATCTGGTTCTTTCGTTCATGAACCATTTCTCCTGATAATAAGTGAGAGTCAGAATATAGGCAGACCAGTTATTGAGAGCTTTGATTTGTACCTTTGTGAACCACTACAGAAAAATACAGCATTTCAATGAAAGGTTTGTAATGGCTAAAGATAAGGAAAAAATGTAGCTTATCTGTGTTGGTATAAGAACTGAAACAAGATTTGCTGATGATTATTGCTGTTTCACTCTATGTTTCTTTAGCCTTGTTGAGCTTAAATTAATGGAGATTATTATAAATGACTCGTTTGGTTGACATAAACCTGCAAAGCTGTTAAATACTTATTTTATAATTCATTTTTATGAGTTTCCAAAATGAGTTTCAATACATTTCTAATCCTGTGTTTTGTGCAACATTATTTTATCACAGATAATCATTTCATCTAAACTATAGATCTTTTTCTCCAATAAGTTTTTCCTCCCATCAGAATCTTCAATCTTTTTAAAATGTGAAGGACCAGAGCTGCAGATTGGCTCCTCACATTTTAAACAAAAAGATAAAATCCATTTGGTTGTGTGTTTATTTCTTCACAAACAGAAGAATATGTTTATCAGAATAATTATCCTGCCTGGGAAGGATTCAAGCAACTGTTTTTGGTCAAATCTTAAAAGGGCCTTCACATCAGTGCATTTCCGTCGCTCCACACATCCTGTTCTGATCATTATTTTAAGTAAGGCCAGGACAACTAAGGCAATACATTGCATGTTGAAATCATTTGGACTGTGTTGTATTTTCCATGTGTTACTCCTCCTTTGATTCTCCTTCTACCTTTGAGGTTTACTGTCTGCAGACATAACTTGTCTGCAAGGTCAGAGATCACAGAGCTTGAAATGCATGACGTGTGGATCATTGATGGAGTGCAGAGCGTCCTGCTGTCAGCGAGCTGAGCTGAGGTCGCTCATCTGCTGAAACAGCAGCATTCAACTTCCATCGAAAGGGTCAGATTTACCTTATTAACTCAGCTAGAGATTCCCCGGCAATGAGCCTGAACACATGCTTATAGAAGTAAAGTTGAAAGTAAAGCTAAGCCTTGGAATCAGTGTTTAAATAATTCTTATGTCTGTTTTTTTTTGTTAGTTTTTTACAGAAAGCCAGAGTGAAAAGAGGATCTACAACAGTAATAAATCCAGTGTTCTACAATAGTATCAGAGATGCTCATTTGTTATTTGAGGTAAATAAAAATAAATCATGAAATAAACAAGTATATTTGAATGTACATGTGTTGTATTTTTGCCCATTGTTTGTCCTCTCTATAGCATATATATAGTTTTTGAGGGGAATTTTCTGTTTATTACGCTGAACTGTCTTCGCTCCATCAGACTAGAAATGTGGATATCATTTGCGAGGAGATCATTCCCAAGAGGCTAACAGATTCAGGTTCAGGCTGATATCTGAGCATTCAAATCACAGCAGCCCGTTGCATCAGGAGGATTTTGAGCAAATCGTGATGACCTTGGTGTACACAACCCAGAAGATGACCAGTGCTGCCTCCCAACACCAAAGAGAAATGTGGGGAGAGTCCTTTGTTGGTTTATACAAGGCCATCAAAAGGGACCTGACAGACAAACTGAGAGGCGATCAGTATTTCAGGTTCCATATTTACCTTTAATGTAGATCAGTTTTTAAAAAAATCCAATAAAATGATCAAATTAACTGTTGCAACTGAAAGAAATCAGAATTAGAAATGAACTGAACAGAAATCAAAATGAAGAAATGCAGGTGATTCAGCTGTGAAATCCTATATTTACATAATATTTACATTGAATATTTGATTTACTAGCACCAGCATGTAACTGACATCTGAGACCAAAGAAATAAGAGACAGAACATTTTAAACCAAAACATCATTGAGTGAACGAAATATGCAGATATGAATGTGAAAATGTATGAATGCCTTAATAAGAGTGTAAATCCCACATGTTAAAAAGCATTCTATGTTGGATTATTTTTAATCTCTTGTTATTTAGGGTCCATCATAATGAAATTAAATAAAAAGTTATCTTGGAAATAACTTTCAAAGCACCACTGCATTAGACACATCAATGTATGTTTCCAAAAAATATGAGACATTTTTAACCAAGGGATGTTTTTACTGAAACATTTCAGGAGAATTGTGATATTTTTTACACGTTTCACCCTTCTTACACTTTTAGAGGGTTACAATAATAACATTTGTCACCTCTGCATGACAGCAGTTAGGTTTTACAAATCCTGCCAAAGATGTATTTCATAAATTCCACTTTAGTTATGTTCATGTAGCCTGCATGAAACAATATGCACACAGGGCACCCGTAAAGTATTCACAGCGCTGCACTTTTTCCACATTTAGTGAGGTTCTAGCCTTATTCCAAATAGCATGAAATTACTCTCTTTCGTCAAGGTTCTACACACAATACCCCATTAGGAAAATGTGAAAGGAGTTTGTTTGCCATTGCTTCAAATTTATTACAAATAGAAACTAAGAAATCACATTTACATAAGTATTCACAGCCATTGCTTGATACTATGTTGATCCACATTTGACAGCAACTACAGCCTCAAGTCTTTTTGAATATGATGCCACAAGCTCAGCACATCTATCTTTAGACGTTTGTCCTCAGCCATTTTCAGATCTCTTCAGAGATGTTCTATCGGGTTCAAGTCTGGACTCTGGCTTGGCACAGAGTGGTTCTGAAGCCACTCCTTTGACATCTTGCCTGTACACTTTGGGTTGTTGTCCTGCTGAAAAATGAACTGCTGCCCTAGTTTGAGGTGAACAGCACTCTGGAGCAGGTTTTCATCCAGGATGTCTCTGTACATTGCTGCATTAATTTTCCCCTCTACCCTGACTAGTCTGCCTGTTCCTGCTGCTGAAAAACCTCCCCATAGCATGATGCTGCCACCACCATGCTTCACTGTAGGGATGGTATAGGACTGGTGCCTGGTACATTTTCCTTCCCATAGAAAGTACTCCTGGATCAGTGCTTCTTTGTGCTCTTTGTGTCTCTGCTCTGTTCTCTCTAACCCCCAGTCGGTCGTGGCAGATGGCCGCTCACACTGAGCCTGGTTCTGCTGGAGGTTTCTTCCTGTTAAAAGGGAGTTTTTCCTCTCCACTGTCGCTACATGCATGCTCAGTATGAGGGATTGCTGCAAAGTCAACGCCAGTGACTGTCCACTGTCTCTACATGCTCATCCGGGAGGAGTGAATGCTGCAAGTCACTGACTGGATGCAATCTGCTGGGTTTCCTTAGATAGAAAAACTTTTTATCCAATTTGAATAAATAACAGAATCTGGCTGCACTGTTCAATGATTAAGATTAATTGGAATGTATGAACCTGGCTTTTGTGAAGTGCCTTGAGACGACATGTGTTGTGAATTGGCGCTATATAAATAAACTAAATTGAATTGAATTGAATCGAATTGAATTGGTTTCCTCCAAACATGTCACTTGGCATTTACACCAAACAGCTCAATCTTTTTCTCATCAGACCAGAGAATTTTTAAACTCATGGTCTGAGAGACCTTCAGGTGCCTTTTGGCAAAAGCTGCCATGTGCCTTTTATTAAGTAGTGGCTTTCATCCACCCTGGCTACTCTATCATACAGGCCTGATTGGTGGATTGCTGCAGAGATGGTTGTCCTTCTGGAAGGTTCTCCTCTCCCCACAGGGGACCGCTGGAGCTCTGACAGAGTGATCACGGGGTTCTTTGTCACCTCCCTGACTAAGGCCCTTCTCCCTCAATCGCTCAGTTTAGACAGCCGGCCAAAGAGTCCTGGTGGTTCCAAACTTCTTCCATTTACAAATGATGGAGGTCACTGTGCTCTTTGGGACCTTCAAAGCAGCAGATATTGTTCTGTATTCTTCCCCAGATGTGTGCCTCAAGTCTCTGAGGTCTACAGACAATTCCTTTGACTTCATGCTTGGTGTTTACATTCTGACATCCTATGTCAACGGTGGGATCTTATACAGACAGGTGTGTGTCTTTCCTAGTCATGTCCAATCAACTGAATTTACCAAAGTGGACTCCATTTACGCTGTAGAAACATCTCAAAGATCATCAGTGGAAACAGTATGGACCTTAGCTCAGTTTTGAGCTTTAAGGCAAAGGCTGTGAATACATTTGTAAATGTTATTTTTTAGTATTCTATAAGTAATACATTTGAAATAATCTCCAACGTCTTTCCCATTGTCTTAATGGGGTATTGTGTGTAGAATTTTGAGGATAGAGATTATTTTGATACCATTTGGAAAAAGGTTGGAAGATAACTAAATGTGGAAAAAGTGCAGGACTGTGAATACTTTCTGGATGCTCTGTACAAAACATCAAGACTTCCAGTCAACGGTACTCAGAGCCTTGTAGATTAATCAGAAAATACTTAAATCAGCTTAATCACATTCGCTGTTGCCTATTTCTAGCCATTGTCCAGTCAAAGTATCTTAGCTCTACAGTCGCTATTTTATTTCTAAGAAATGGCAGAGATGACATGTTGATTTTTTCTGTTTTGAATACACCATTTAATGTCACTTAAAAATCAGTTAACAGTCTAAATAGGATGTGAAATGAAAGGTGATTTATTATTATAATTTGTTATTCCTTCAAATACTCTGCACTCTCTGGGATGTGACATAATCTGAGCTGCCTCTGATGGTAGTGTGTTTGTAAAATACCAAATTATAGCACATTGACAGGAAAACATTGCTCACAAACCAACTCCAATCATGATCTGTCCAGGATCTGGAGTTCCCAGTGGATGCTTAGGATCCAGGGAGCTGGACATTCCAGGAGGGCAGAAAGGTATGTACCGCAGCCAGGTGAAGGAGGACAAGTAAGAGGTTATGCCAAAGGGGAGGTTGTACACTTCTCCAGTCTCGAGGGTTTCACAGGAGTCATCTTTGTGAGCCTTGTTCCAGGCCAGGATGCCACGCTCATCCTTGGATCCTACAGGGAAAGAAGACATTTTCGATTAGCATTTTTGGCCTTGGACATTTTTACCAACAATCACCAAATGAATAAATGGTTATAATACCATGTAGATATTCTTTACTTAATATAATCAGTTTTTACCCTCTTGCAGACATTGAATGAGAAGCAACCACATAACATAAAAGCCGAACCTCTGATTTGAATACAACGTATTTAATATTCTGCCACCCTGATTTTGCTGAGATTAGCAGAGATTAAATATGAGAGATTATGTAGAGATTCATTACACACAGAGTGATACCTTACTGTTAAAGATGATAACTATGGCTTACAGCTTATTAAAATAACCTGTCTTAGAAAACTGCACTATGACATAAGACTAAAAAGATTGACTTTTCATGCAGAAATGTTGTTATGGTCTTGTTGCTTACAGAGTCATTGGAACGACTGCTGACTGACAGTTGATGAGTAGGCATGAAGGCGTGACTGCAGTGAATGTATTGAAAATCTCCCCTAATCCTCTCAAGGCTGCTGCAGTTATTGCTAGTAAACCTTTTCTACCACAAGTTTTCCTTCCACTCAACTTTCCATTAGCATGCTTGGATAAACACTTGCAGACAGACAGACAGACAGACATAGCTAGATAGATAGATAGATAGATAGATAGCCTATAGGGTATAAACAAAGCACCTTTAAGGTGGAGGACATGTAACTGATTAGTAAGAGCACCTGGAATGGTGTTGTCCAGTAAGAAGCCGAAGAAACCTCCAACAAACATGCTGGTTGTCAGAAGTACCTGCAGCATCTGGTCAAACTCCACCACCCCTGGAAACAACAGGAGTTAAATGCTTAAACGACTTGAATACTTGAAACATGAATACTTATTTAACTAAATTGTTTCTATGTGTTGCATTAATCTTACAAAAAGTGATAATGTACCTGTAGCAATAGCTTTGGGGTTCTTTAATATCCAGTTAGGAATGACCAAACCAGAAAACATGGAGAATCCAAAAATGAAGATATTTCTGGATGAATTCATGTCTGCATACTGAACATATGAGAAAAATACCCACTAGTCAACACAGGAAAATAATGCTTTTAATATCTGTAAACAATTCAAGGGTGTGTACCTGTAAATTAGAGACTCCTGCTGCACAAATGACACCAAACATGACCATGAACATGCCTCCAATCACAGGTGAGGGGATGGTTGTAAATATAGCACCCATTTTACCAAGTATACCCATTGCAACCATAAACAATCCACTGGCCACTATGACCATTCGGCTCCCAACCTGCAAGATTAGGAGATCTTGGTGAGATGTTTGGTCTGATTCAGGATAATACCAGGATACTTTGAGATAACCTCTGGTTTAAAGATAGAAGGCTGTCTTACCTTTGTGATACCAAGGGCTCCAACATTCTCACTGTAAGAAGTGGTTCCGTTTCCAGTTCCCCATGCTCCGGCCAGCAGGCAGCCTATTCCCTCAATCCCAATACCCCTGTTGATGGCATGTTTTGGTGGCGGTGGAGCTCCAGCTAATCTTGCACATGCATGGTAATCCCCAACCGACTCTATCATAGAGGAAATTACCCCGGCCAAGATCCCAACCACCCCTGCCAGGCTCACAGTCGGCTTTCCCCATTGTCCTAGTTTGGGTTTTAAGTATTGTGAAAGAGAAAATGAGACCATATGTATGAGTAACTATATTTTATTACTACATGCAATTTTACATAAAACATAATACATTTTCCTCCTCTAATTTACACGTCTCCTGATTATTCAGTGGCTCTCAAGTCTCCACACTCCTGTTAAATGATTCGTCTCGATGATCTCAAAAAATGTTGCGACATTTGTCCTGTAAAATCTTCTGAGAAAAAACTGTTAGAAGGAAAAATTAGAAAATACTAATAAGAAGCTGAAATAACCTGATTGCTTAAGTTATGTGATGGAGTCGCTATATATATATAGTACATATATTTAGCTACGAAATTTGTTGTACTCTTCTCCTGACTGAGATCCTTTTTAACCTCTCTGCAAAACTGTGGCTTTAGTTGGTTGGAAATAAGAAAAATCAAACTACGACAGCTAAACTTTATTTCTGGCTCATCGGACTGCAGGCTCAAAAATACAAAATCCTAAAAATGAATTATTAATTATGAATTTATACAGCCAGGTTATTGCAGGTTGTTTACATTTTACACTACATTACATTCTAAGTTTTCACTTGAACTGGACTGTATAAATGGCACATTATTTGAGGAAAAACATTTCAAATGATGTATATAATGACGTATGCCTTATGTTTTACATCACAAAAACTCTCCCTGGCCTTAAAGAGACAAATTGCCATTGAGATTCTGATTTTTAAAAAATATTTTAACTGACACTGCAGCATCTTACCTGGATATGGGAACGTAAACCAGGGAGCTTGGGTTATTACTTCTCCTTTCAGATCTGTGCGTGCGAGGTAACCATACTGTCCTGGTTCAGCAGGAAGTACATTACACGTTGTCAAGATGTAGCAAATTAGCCAAGAAACTGTGATTCCCAGTAGGACCTAACAATTCAAACAGAGAGGGCAAATAAAATCACATTTTATCCTATTTAAAATAAAGCAACTGCTTCTTCAGTTACATACAGGGAGAATCTGAAAGATGTAGACTCGAGAAGTGTGAAGCTTTTTATCCTTGCTGTAAGTAGGAAAGGGCACAGCTATGTGACGGAGGTACTGTGAAAACAGGATTATCAGTGCCGTGGTCCTGCGAAAGACAGAAATAAGAAATATTTGGCTGAAATTTGCCGTCCTTAACAGAAGATTGAGAAACTAAGCAGGTTCTGAACAGAGAAAACTGTAACAGGCTTTGTATAAAGATTACAATTTAAATATAGGGACTGACATTTTTTTAAACTTGAATGAACCTGAGGAAGAACAATATTTAGATTTACTAATTTGACAAAAAATGCCCCAAAAGGCATGAAAACTTTTCTGTGTTTTTTGACTGTGTAAGACTACAAAATTAGCTTTATTTCCAATAATTATAACATTTTTGAATTTCTACTCCATTCGAAACCTTGTAACAGAATTTCACCCACATTGAAGAGATGCCCCAGTGGTTGCCAGCACTGCTACCAGCTGAATCAAACAGTGACAGACCAATAAGAGCAATGGTGGGAGCAATGGTGAGGGGTCCAATGAAGCGCATGAAGAGGCCGATGAGGCCTGAAAATCCAACAAACACCTGGAAGAGTGAGCCCACAATAATGGAGCCCTGCAGCTGAAAACAGAAACAAGAACATCTGAATTAAGCATCAATCTTTTAGTAACATTGTAGCTATTCAAGAAAAGCCTAGAATGACAACTTAATAAACAGAAGGGAAACAATCAAATGCTTTGTTTTCTAAGGATGAAATAAAAAATGTGTGGTTCACTTTCGTCTTTTTTATTGTTGCAATACTCTTTTCTGCCACAAGAGGGGGTGTATTGCATTCCATTGCAGTCTGCCATGGATGGGAAAGGCCTTAAAACAGAGCAGTTCCCCACCATGTTCGGAGGAGATTTTGCCGGCCTGATGTTTTCGATCTATAAATGTATCAAATCTTTTAAATTAAAAAAAAATCTATATTTGTAGGTAATGTTATTTCTAGTTTTATTTCTAGTACAGGTCTTATTGTTTAACTAATGATAAGAGAGAATTAGCTGTTACAGTTGGAGCATTATAGCTCCAAACGTAAGGCAAGGGTTACCCACAGGGCTGGTTATCATTAAAACTAAATCCTAAAAACTCCATAGCATAATCACATCAAGTAACATCCACGGCAAAAAGCAAAACAGTGATTACAACAGAACATACAAGACATGTTGAACTGGTATCGTCTGGCAGACACTACAGATCAATTAAAGCAAAGACGAGCCGATTCGACAACAGTTTCTATCCAACAGCAGCAGCTAATCTCAACACAGCGAGAATCTAAAGGTGATGCAGTGATGGGAAATGCTTCAGTATGAAGGTGTGAACATGTGTTTTTATTATATGATTTTAACTGCTTCTATTTTTCTCTTTTACAGAAATAATTTATTGCTCATGTACAGACTAGACTCGTTGTACTTGTGACAATGACAATAAAGCATATTCTATTCTATTCTATTTTATTCTATTCTACTCCATTCTATCTTTAAGTAAGTTAATGAAAAAATACAATTCCATGACACTGACTTTTTGCAGTGAAAAAGTATTTACCCTCTTACAGGTTACTTTTCTTTTTGCTTTTTGTTCACATAGTTGTTTGAGATCATCAAACATATTTTATTGATCCGAAGGACATCCCACAAAGATAAACTGATTAAATACAAAAATCTGTTTTTAAATGATGATTTTTTTTATTGAGTGTAAGAAGCTATGCAAACCAACCCAGTCCTATGTAAAAATATAACCACCCTCCAATATAAATCATAAATTAACAGTCAGTAACCACATTTTTTTGGATACCCACGCCCACGTCTGATGACTACCTGTACCTTCACCAAGAAATCCGTTAAATGGTACATGTCTAACAACATGAAGTAGGCTAAATGAGCTCATCAAGCAACACATCATGGTCCAGTCTAAAGACATTCAAGAGCAGGTCAGAAACAAAGTCATGAAACGTCTATCAGTTTGGAAAGGGTAACAAATTAACACTGAACCAGAACTCATCCGGCAGGTCACAAAAGAACCCCAAACAACATTTAAAGTTCTGTAGGCCTCAATGCCTCAGTCAAGGTCAAAGTTCATGATTCATCAGCAATAAGAAAGAGAGACTGGGCAAAGATGGCCTCCATGGAAGAGTTCCAAGACCAAAAACACTGCTGACCCGAAAGAAAAGGCCTGTCTCACATTTGCCAAAAACATATTGATGGAAAATATTCTGTGGTCTGATGAGACAAACTCTTTATGGAAGGGGTACGTCTCTTTACAGCTGCTGTAAAACAAATCCAGCATTACAGAAAAAGATCATACCTACAGTCAAACATGGTGGTGGTAGCATGATGGTCTGGGATGGCTTTGCTGCTTCAGTACCTGGAAAACTAAATTTAACTGATGCAAACAAGAATTTTGCTCTCTAGCAGAAAACCCTGAAGAAGAATGTCTGAAAAGAGCAGCAGGACAATAAATGCCGTTAAAAAATCAGGCTGAAGAAGAACTGGTCTAGTCAAAGTCTGGACTGAATCCATCTGATATGCTGTGGCTTGACCTTAAGTAGGCTATCCATGCAGGACAACCCTGTAATATGACAGAATTAAAACATTCGGCAAAGAAGAGATGGCCAAATGCTGATGTAAACTGATGTAAAGGACTCATTACCAGTCATCAATGCTAGTTGTAACACAACCAGTTATTCACTTTTAGGGAATAATAGGTAATAAAAACATTTAGCTTGAAGTAAAATTCAAGAAACTATGTAAAAAGGCCAAATTTTAAGTTACTTTACTTGCTAATGTTTTTGCATGTTGGAGGACATATTACACTTACTTGTTTACATAATAATTCATCTTTCCAGAGTTCATCACTAAAAGAAACAAAACTCAGCTATTTTCTCTTTAACTGACAAAAATATGTTACTTCTCTGCAGTCATCTTACATGTTCATACAGTCCAGACCCTGATCTTTCTATTTGAATCACCCTGTAGATGAAACTAACAAAGACTATTTCATGAAATCACTTTGATAACAGTTATTGTGCCAGTCACCATAAAACTCGGGGGTTTGTCTTTCATTTTATAGCCTGTGGGGTTTTAACATCTAAGATTCCACAATAACACAACACAGATATCTTTTTAACATGCTCAACAAAACATAAAACATGCAGTACTACGATCAAATCTGCTGCTGAGGTATTTTTGTGCATATCTGATCACAGTTGCCATGGTTTGTATTAAATTTACCCTATTTTCATGAACTGGCCAAAAACTGTTGGGTCTCTCTTTGTCTGTTAAATCTGGAGGAAAAAAGGGTGAACCATGTGGAGTCTTGTGACCAATTAGATAGTGTTCCAGCTGTTAAACAGACCTGTACTATAAAAGGCTAAATGCTCAGAGTTTACTTACAGCTCTCATTCGACTTTGCCATACTTCTATGAACTCTGGGGAAGAGGAGTTGACTGAGCTGGCGTTTTGGGTCCAAGCAGGACATGTGAATTCAGGCATGGACAGCATGGCCATGGAGGGGGCCAGTAGTGTGAATGTGCCACCTTGAAGAATGGGCAGTCTGGAGACAAAGATGGGACATTGTTGGACTGATGGTGAAATCTTTATCAGGAAAATGAAGGCGAAGAAATCTGTCAAAAGTATCAAGAGTCTCTGTTTGAACCTACAGTCTGCATTTGTTACATCTGTCAACATGGTTAATTCAAATCATGTGAGGCTAGAGAGTGAGTCTCCTATTAGACACAGACTTAGTTAAGTAAGTTAAAGCAACCTGCTGCTAAGGATTGTCTTTATGGCGCTCACTGTTAACTATTCCGACTTTCCAGTGAAGCACGTAAATCAGTATCGTGCTGGAAGTTATTGAGCGAGCTGGAGATTCCTATGAAGGAAGGAAATGGCACACAGAGATTTTAGGAAACATTTTCTTTTGGTTTGCTTAGACAACTCAGTTGAACACAATGTTTTCCTGCCAGCTTATTTCTGAAGCCAGGAGAATGTGGGGTTTAGTAGGAACGAGATTCCAAGCTTAATGAGATGGAAATTCCTTGGATAATCCAGCTGTTACGACGGTATTCAGGAAGGCTGAGCTGCAGCGCTCAGAGCTGGAAATCTCATTTTAAATCTGAAACAGCTTTTACACCACATTTAATATCATCTTCATTTGTCATAACTCGTGCAGGATTTTCAGTGCTGTGAAAAAAGTTACAGATTTAATCAGTTAAATGTTTTCAGATCATCAAACAGATTTTAATGAGATAACCTGATTGATTAAAAAAACATTTTCAGATGATAATTTCATTCATTAAGAAAAATATATTTCCAAACCAGCCAATCACACCCTCAAGCTAATAACTGGTTGATCCACAGAAGCAACAACTTCCATCAAGTAGAATTTTTGCCCCTTCTTCTTTCCAGAATAAATCCAATTCAGCCACATTCAGCCACTTTCAGTTTAAAATTCTGTGTTAGGTCTCAGCATCCTATTAGGATTAAGTCTGGACTTTGAATAGGCCACTCCAAAACCTTCATTTCTTTTATTTGTGAGCCATTTGTGACCTGCTGGTGTGCTTTCCTTGTTCTGCAGCAGAACCCAAGTGTGCTTGAATTTAAGGTAACAAACTGATGGCCGGACATTTTGCTTCAGTATTTTCTGCAAAAGAGCAAAATTCATGTTTCCATCAATCTTACAGTTTTAAAGCAGCTAAGCAGCCTCAGATCATCACACCACCATGTTTGACTATTGGTATGATGTTCTTTTCTTCAAATCCTGTTAGTTCTATATCAAATGAAAAGGGGTGCACGACTTTTAAAAAGGTCTACTTTTGTTTCATTATTCCACAGAAAATTTTTCCAAAAAGTCTTAAAGGTCATCAAGATGTTTTTCAGTAAATGTGAGACAGGCCTCTGAGTTTTTCTTGAACCTCCTTGATGACTTGTTGGTGTTCTCTTGGAATAAGTTTTGGCAGGCCGCACACTCCTGGGAAGGTTCTCCTCTATTCCATGTTTAACCGTTTCCCTACTGATAGGTGTTAATGACTTTGTTTGTAATGTCTTCTTGAATATATTTAGATCAGGGCATGATGTGTTGCTTTTAGCTTACTTCATGTTGTCGGAAAGGTCCGGCCTTAGTAATTAGGCATGGGTATGGCGAGTGAAATTATATTAAACTTTCCAAAACTGTGATTAAACACAATTACTTCAAGAATTAAGGGCAGGGAATGGAAAACGTCTTTATACAGGGTCAGGTGGGTTTAGATAACCTTTTCCCTTTAAGTGAAATAATCATTTGAAATCTGCTCAGGTTCTATTTGACTGATGTTAATATTAGTTTGATAATCAGATACATTAAAGTGGGATAAAGAAGCAAAACTAAGTGCACCCTTGAGCAGACTGATTTAAGCATCATTGAATTATTTATTTCTTCACTTTTATTTTCAGTTTCTGATCCCACTACACCAACAAATTATACCAAAGCATCCTGAGAAAACCTTTAAAGCAATCTTAATGCTAAGCAGGAAAAGCTGCTTTCCTCTTTGATGCACTTGGCTCTCCTGTTAGATCACTGTGTTTAACCAACAATAACTAATAACATGAATCAAAGCCAGTAAATCCAGGCTAACTATCTCCAGCAGTTAGACAAGGCATTCTGGTGTCTTAGACATTTATCTGCCTGCTCAACCACAATCACTAGGTAGTTACAGTCCGCCGACTCAGTGCTTACCTAATGCCAAAGGTAACCTGCATCAAGGTGCAGATTCCAGAAACAAAGAAGATTGTGCTGATGAGGTAGCTTTGTGTGAGGCCGTCATGTTGCAGACAGAGGCCCTGAGACAGGATCAAGGGAATGGCGATGATGCCGCCAAATGCAGTTAAACAGTGCTGTTCGAACAATGAGAGACCTTTATAAGAGGACATTTTTAAATTCAGTGCACATTAATGGATAAAAAGGAATCCATAAAAACTGATCACACGTGGCATTAAAATCATTTTACTGACATACCTGTGTGCCTAAGAGGATGCAGAGGTACCAAGGGGGGACATCTGTTACACAGTATGCAAGTTTGTTAGTGTTTTCATCAATAGAGGAGTCGAGGTCCTCTCCTTTTTCAGGTAGATCACAGAAACGTCCTTCCAGCTATAATTTGTCAGACAGACACAGAAAAAAGTCAGTAAAGATGCAGGGTTGGACACCAACAGCCACAAAATGCCCTCAAGCATTCATATCTCGAAAGATATTTGCAAGAAAAATTAATTGTTTTTTTTTCTTTTTTATTGCAGAAACTCACTCAGCTTCATTTGGTAAGACCTAATGCAATAAAAAGAGGAACAAATGTAACGTCTTTCCAACAAAGAAACCGTAGAAGTTGTGTAATGGGTCCTGCAAATTCAGTGATGGCAAAAAACTACTTTTGCATCTGTTTGTCTCAGCAATCTGCTTTGTTTGCCTTTTATTTCAAGCATGAGGGCAAAAAATGCAGAAAAATTCATTTTCTCTATCTTCTTAGCTATTTCATTTAGTCTCAGCTGTTGGCAGCAAGTAAGATTTACTAACTCAGCAAATAAGAAAAAAGAAAATCCTAACACTAACATGTTTAACCGGATAAAATGTACATATTTCTACTGCCAATGTTTTAAAGTGAATGAATTTATCCCTGGGTTTCCAAACAGGAATATTCAGTGTCATTTTCAGTACAATTATGGAGCTGCAGGAAACATGTTAATGTGAAATATAAGCAGAAATGTTAAACTCACCGCAAAGGCATAGTTGTCGAGTCCGTTACTCTCTTTCTCTGAGGTCATGTCAGCTTCAACCGTCAACGTTCTGATTCAGGTTTAGCTTCCCTGAAGTTTTAAAACGAACAGAATAAAACAAAGAGAAGGCCAAACAAAAGGAAGAGGACTGGACTGACGCATCTGACAGAGAGCTGGGTGGTGGCAGCGCGGGCGGGGTGGACAGCCTGGTATGAAAAAGCAGATTTCAGACATGGGACTGCAGCTCGTGCTGACTGAAATAGGTCCAACCGAGCGCTCATGTGAACTGAATTACAACAGTAGCAGCAGCTGACCAACCAGCATTTGGCAGGCTGGAGATACTCTGTCCTTTTCACTGTAAAACAAGCGTTAATCTCATAAGAAGAAGCCTGTGAAGGCCAGTGCTGAACAAACTGGGAAATATCAAAGTAAATAAAGCTGAGGAACTTTTCTTCAGGGACAAAAATAAAGTAAATCATTAGAGAAAAATGTGAATCTCCCTACTAAAATGTAACTTGGATCCTGTTTTCTCTTGCCTTCAGGATTGTTGCTGTTATTTTGCTGCTGCTAGGATTAAGTTTGTTCCACTTCACAACCAGAAAAAACCCAAACTGATTTAATAAATCCCTTTAAAGTTGTGCCCTCCTGTTTTTTCCATTATACTGTATATATGTTAGTTAGGGAGCTTCAAAGTCTTTGAAAAACTGCTTCACCTTTCTTCTAATTTAACAAAAAATATTTGTTTTTAGGGGGCAAACCTCCATGACTATCACATGCTGGCAAAGTATCACACAGGACAAGGCTGTTATTCATGGACCGCTGTAAAAGCTCTGTAAAAGTTAACTTCATTTCCCAATTTACCATACCTCTTTATTTCCCTCTGAACAGTATTAGCTTAATTTACCTTATTAGTCTAAATTGAGAGTTTGATAGCAGCCCACATCTACTTAATTAACATGGTCCAGAAGGAAGAATGTCACTGTCACACGTCTGGCATAAACGTCTCTGTGGTTTTTTAACATTTTCTGCCAAAGTTTATCTGATCTTATAAAAGTCACATTATAAGTCACAGACTGGCCGCTTGATGACACTGATGTGGACATTAAACAGAAATGTCACCAGAATAAGGTCATACAACTCTGAAAATATACTGAAAATGACATTTTGCAGAATGGTAAACTCTAAACTGGTGCAACTGATTCAAATCAGCAAACTTTTTTGAACAGATTATAATCTATGATATAACTATATTGAGCAGAGATGTGAAACAGCAACTAATCATGCTCATTATTTTATTAAAGTTGTAGAAAAGTAGATAGTTAGTAGATAAAGTGGCTGAAATGCAACATGACTCTGCAGCTCACTTTGTCCCATAGGGTTGTCTTTGTTAGAGAGATATGACTGTCGACACCCACAGTCTGTGAAGGTTCTTCAGAAAAGAAAATGATGACATGTATAAAAAGCTCCAAACAAAATTGTTTTAGGAAAACTGAATTCTCATGAACTTTCAAACTGCAGAGCGGTTGCACGTGGCTGACCCTTTCCTTGCTGTTTATTATGTGCTTAATGTCTTAACTTCTTCAGTCCATCTCCCTGTGCCCATCATTGTTATTAGAAACAGTCTTTAACTCACTTAAATATGCTGCAAAAATAAAACCAGTCAGTTGCTCCAAGTATATCTGTGGATCAGAATCATCTTTATTCACCAAATATGTGCACAAAAACAAGGAATTTGACTTTAGTTCCACTTTGTTCTCAACGAAAACATTTTAAATAGAAATATATTAGATGAATTGTTTCTTCTTCTAAATATGTACACAACACACTATTTAATAGAAATAAGCTTTCTTGTTAGTATATCAGTAATTCATTATCAAAAATTAACTACATTACAATGTTTTTTTTCCAGAAGGCTTTAGTTTGCATTACAGTTTTTTTGTTTTTTATCAAGCATAAAAACAATGTGTGCTGCAAGGCTGAGAAGAGCTTAACAACACATACAGAACGGGCTTATTATGTCATATACGTATAAATAATAGAAAGAAAGAACTGATCATGTAATTCATCTGAAGGACATTTTAACCACTTCCTGCAATAAGCACCAAGGGGTGAGGAGTGTTTAAGTTTTTAATAAATAAGAAACTTTTGTTTTTCCTCTTATGATTTCTTAAATAAACTCCAACCTGTTTAAAAACCTGCTGCCACATCTGACTGTTACACGGAGGCTAAATATCGCATGTGGCTGCAGAGATAAGTAAATATTAAGTGTGGAACTGGTACTTTTTTATCATGAAGCTAAACAAAAGGCACATTTTGATTATTTTACTGGAAGGACAGAAAAACTTTTGCAAAAACATTAAAACAAGAAAAGTTGAAATGTTCAAGTGTTTTTTAAGGTTCAACTTTTTTCTGAGAGAAACTAAAACTTAAAGTTAAAATGTTTAAAAATATATATGGTCAAACCATAAATCCTAATTTTTTGCTTGTGATTAAGAATTTAATCTTGTCTTGGTAATGTTACAGCTCTGCAGGAAGCCCACATGTCATAATTATCCAGCTAAATGATTCTGTTTATGTACATTTTATTTTATTCACCATGTCTTGTAAAATGACAATGGATGCCTCCCATCCTGCTTCCATCAGACCAGTTGACAGCTATTGTTTTGGAACCTTGTGACAATCACTGTAAATAATCCATTTGATTTATAATTAAGCCTCAAACCATTGAGTCATTTCTAATTAACCTCTGTTAACCTCTGCTGTTCTGTTACATAAAAAGACTCTCCTGATTTGGGCTCTTTAGAAAATAAAGACATAACTGCATAACGCTGGAACGGTGAAACAAAGGTTAAATAGTTCAGCTGAGCTCAGAAACAATGCTGTAAGTGTCCTGATCCCAGCATACAGTCAGACCCAGAGGACAGGCGTCCAAGGAGAGAAATATAATTATTAAAAACATTTTTAGTCCCGACTGAGAACCAGGACCCTGTTTAAAAAAATCAGCTACAGATTGTATGTAAGCAAAAATTATTAGATATAAATATTAGAAACTGGTGAATTTTTACAGCAATTTGTTGCTTTAAAACTTGAACTCACCAAGAGATAAATGTAAACTAACTGTTGATATTTATTAATCTTAGATAGTTATTATCGTTCTTTTTAGGATTGTTTTTCTTGTCCTCTTCGCAGCTCATGACTCTGCATGCAGACATGTGAATCCCATTCTGTGTCTAACAAGTAGCCATTCTGGTTGGCTGCTGCGGCAACAGGTCACTGTTAGGTAATTATTTGAATTCCTAAAAAAAATGGTGTTAAATGTTTAGAGATTTATATCAGGTTTAATATTCTAAGGAGAGTTGAACATGTAAGATTGCTGAGCAGCTTTTTAAAAACAGATCATTATTTTAAACTAAGATCCTGAAAGAAAACATTTCATACCAGCTACCCAAAAAGGTTCATTTAAAGTGGTCCCCCAGTTTAAAAGCAGATTCTCTACTCTATAGTATCCCCTTTGCTCTTCAGCTGTAAAGTAGTATGTTTATGACAAAGTAATACTGTAATAACTTATTGAATTCCTTATTTTGAAAGAAATGACGCTCTTTTCCAGACATATCATGAACTAATCTTTAATCTGATTCAGAAAAATGGCTCCTGTTGTGTTTCCTTATGCTCTCAAACTGTGGTACTTGTGGTGGTATATGGCCTCTCTTGTGTGGTATTCAGAGGAAACTAAGTACTCACAAGGTAACTGTGAAGGCAATTGGCTGTAATGTGGAGCTAATACCAGAAAGCAGCTGAAAGAGTAATTCAAGCTCATTGTTTGCTTCTCAAAAAGGAATACGGTTTAAGAATACATAAAGACTCAACCAGCAGAAACTAAAACCGTCGACAGTGAACCAGAGTAAAGGTGCCTATATATGCTGCATTTAACTTACAGTTAAGGCCAAACATATTCATACCCCAAACAGATTTAGCTTTAAAGTCATCTTTTCATTTTACCAACGTTTCCTCTAAATGCAGCCCAGTCGAAGTCCTGATTTAAATCTGATAGCAAATCTGTGGAGGAGCCAAAACCAGTTTAAACATGTTCTAGTTGCAAGTCAGAAAACAGGTACGATCTGCCAGTTTTTGTGCCCAGCGACAAGGTTAATTACTGTGTGCAATAAAAGTTTGTAACAATTTATTTTCCTGCATTTCATAAATTCAAACACTAAGGCTTGATTGTTCTTGAAAAACAATAAAAAGGTGAAACTCTCTGTAAAAAACTGTACTGCATCAACTGATGAGCGAAAACCACTAGAGGGAGACATATTTCTCAAAGGCTCTTTTTTTTAGTGTGATGAGAGTTTTCTGAGTTTCTGAATGGACGAGGAGAACAGAAGGCTGAGAAGGCTCATCAAGGCCAAGGTGATAAAAATTAGCTCTGCAGTAAATCAGGTGATAAGCAAGAGATGCATCATGTGTGGTTGTTGAATATTACCTAAGTTCAAACCAGCTACAAAGCTTATAAATGAATTGTTCTGCAATGTAATGTTATCATTCCTCTGATCAGACTGATAGAGATCACATCTATATGAGTTCTGTAAAACACAGAGAGTTGGCACTAATTGGTTTAAAGAGTTGCATGCTGATTATTGAGAATTTCCTGGAAATATTCTGTTGTGCACTGATGCTCCACCTCCATAATGACCATGTGATGCAGGTCAAACATAGACTACCAGAGGAGGGAGGAAACCACATAGTCTTCCTTTTACTGAGAGAACACTGCAGTTTCTTTACCCTCAGAGGTCCTAATACAGGAAAGAGACTGACAGAAGACATATTTCTGATCACCTAAATATCTTCAGTTTTACCTCAAAGAGACATAGAATGACAAGCTTACTGATGATGGGGGACAAACTGCTGGATATGTGGACAAGAGAAGACAGAGGAAAACAGTTCAGAATGGATGAAGAGAGGGAAACACAGAAATACAAAAACATTTCCCATTCTATTGAAGAAATTCTGAGAAGACCGACACATATCAGAAAAGACGAAAGAGTTTATCGGCATTGGTCTGTTATTAAAGAAAACACTCAGGTACATAACCAGCCCTCATGCACAGGTAAGGTTTTAAATCAACCATTAACAGGACGATCTAAAATGTAACCATAAAATAAGTTTTTCTGTTAAAGCTTAAATGATCTCACTGTTTATAGATTTCCCACAGAAACGACATGAAGAGTCTTCAAAATCTGCCACAGAAAGTGAGTATTAGAGGTAATGATTGCGCCTCTTTAAATGTGTCATTTATTTAATGCAAATGCTAAAAAAGGGATATTAAAGAACTGTTCATCTACAGGTCAGAAGAGGAAAAGGCAAACCAGGGTGACTTTCACCCCGTTCCAGGTCCAAGAGCTGGAGACAGTTTTCCAACAGACTCACTATCCAGACATCAACACCAGAGACGGGTTAGCCTCCCGCCTGCAGCTCACTGAGGGACGAATACAGGTACAACACCCAGAACCTGGTGGGGTGTGGTTTTTATTTGGATTCATGAAGAAAAAGCCCATGAAATCTAACAATGTTCACCTTATACATACATACACTAAGGCCAAAGGTTTTAGAACTACTTTCTCATTTAATGGTTTTCTTTATGTTTATCACCATTTCCACTGTACGTAGATTCTCACTGAAGCCATCAAAGCTGTGAATGAACACATATGATATTCTGCAGCAAACAAAAATTGTAAAAGAACTTTAAATATGTTTAATATCTTAGATTCCTAAAACTGAAATATTAAACTTTGGCCGTCTCTCAATGAACCTCTGGGAAGTTCTTTCAACACTCTTTGGAAAACCATTTCAGGTGACCACCTCATGAAGATCATGGAGAGAACGCCAATTTGGAAGAACCTAAAAATGTTTAGAGTTATTTTACACTTTTTGTTTACTACATAATTCCATGTGTAATCATGCACACTTTTGTTCCTATTGGTGAGAATCTACAATGTAAATAATCGTGAAAATAAAGAGACCCATTAAGTGAGAAAGTGTGTCTAAAACGTTTGACCAGTATGTGTGTATATGATGTGTGTGTGTGTGTATATATATATATATATATATTTTATATATATATATATATATAAATATATATATATATATATATATAATATAATTTCATCATAAAATGCTTGTAATACCAGATATTACCATGAGAAAAGCTTTTACTTTGTGCAGAATATTCTATGCATTAAATTAGCCATGTTAACTTGAGGCATAAATACAATGTGGTGTTTTTAAATTTAGGTGTAGGGTGTAGGGTGCCCTTAAAACTATACCTTTGTTGCAATGTCTTGCAGCTGTCATGTTCCAATAAAAGTGCATCTTATTATCTATGCTGTTGTGCTTCAGATTTGGTTCCAGAACCGCAGAGCTAAGTGGAGAAAGATTGAAACACTGAAGGAAATAGAGGTGATGACCAGGCGGCACATATGTTCAACCAGTCATCCGCAGCTTTATTATGAGGTACTGAACCACATCGTGGAACCAGGTTGTTCTCTATGTAAAATGGCAGGCAGATGATAGGTTTTTTTTCTTCTGTTTCCCTTCCAAGGAGCCGCCTCTTAAATTGATGTGGCTGTCATGCTGGACACCTGAACCCGTGCAGTCAGGACTGTACTTCAGATCCACACCAACACAGGCAGTTCTGACCGGCACACACTCCCACAGTCACAGGTCTATGTACGGGACAGAACAAAAGCCCCCTCATCATCTCACGACCTTAACAGGGTTTTAAAAAGAAATCTTTATGTCAAATGGATAATTATTGCGCAGTATTGAATCAGTATCTGTAAAATTTTGCTTTAATTCTCAGAATATGTTACATTGTATGCTGTGCATGCAAAGTGAGATAAGGCTGCATGTCTGCAAATAAATGTTTTTCATTTACCAATAAACTGAATTTCTGAATGATTTTTCTCATGTTCATTTTTTGTACAGATAATTCTTTGGAGGCAGCTGTACTGAAATGTGTCTCTTGGCAGAAAACTCTGTGTTTTCTTGGAGGACAGCATTCAGCTTTTTTCATGACGCCACATATCCTTGTAAAAGATAAGATAGGGCCATGTCATGAAAAGTTCATCTGTTTGACTTTCTGACAACCTCTCCTTATCTTAATTTGGACTTGTAAGACGAGGTTACTTACAGGTCAGCTCAGTAATTTGGAGGGCTTGTCAAATCAGTCCAAAGGCGAAAATATCACCTAATGCAATATCTTTACAACTGGGTGCTCACTTCATATCATAAAAACCATCTGTGCATGTTAACAATAGAAAACAACTGTTTCTTTAAAGCACTTTTTTTTTCTACCTGCTCTAATTTTATTTAATAAGCTTAAGGTAAAAAATTCCCCTTGAAATGATCTTATGGTGACAGTGATCTGAACAGTTTACATCTCTACACTTAAGTAAGCTTTACATAAATAATTACAAGTCCTCAGAAGGATAGCAAACTGATTTGACAGAACCACAACTGATTACAGGTTTATGAGAAAGGTTCAACTTTTCACCCCTGCCATATCTTTCATTTACTGCCTGTGTGAGAAATTTATTGCCGGCTGCACAGGCGGAGTTAGAAGAGGCAAAAATAGTTGTCAGAGAGCAGCACCTAACCTTGACCACTGTTGTATAACTGTAATTTACCAAACTGACGGCATTATAATTAATTAGTGATATATGTCAGATATCATGGACCAAATGCTCTGATGGGTAAAGCAAAAATGTTAAAACATGTAGCTGTAAAAGTTATTTTATCACAGATGTTCAGTTTTTCACAGTTTATCTAAGTCTACCACAGAGCCCCTCTTTGACCTGTATTTTATCATTTACTGTAAAGTACTTTGCACCTGAGTAAAAAAACTACAAACATACTGTATAAACTATAACACCATGTTCTACTCAGTGACCAACGCAGTTTCTACCTGACCTGGTATCCCTGTGGGCCAGAAGCACTACAAATATCCACTCATATGGATAACTAATGCTAAGTAAAGTAGGATAACCCTTATCATAAATTACAGAGTGCATAAAGTTGTTTTGTAATGATCTTGCAGTCGCTGCAGTGTTGACCTGCTGACTGCTGGAGATATTACAGGTGCACCAAATGATTGATCGAGTGCGGAAAATTTTCATCTGCACTAAAAAAACTGAAAAAGGAGAATCAAAGCTCAATAACAAAAACATTAAAAATAAAACTATGGATGAAAATGATGATTTATGTCTCTCACAACAGCTAAACAAAATACACAAAAAATGCAAGTAAACATATGCACCACATAAAGAATAAGACAGACGGGGTACACCAAACAAAAAGTCAAATGAATTTGTCTCTAAAGACATGAATGTAATCATGTACAGAATGACTTCACATTCACACATTCCACAAATAACAACAGCGCTGTGAAAAACGTTTTTGCTCCTTATAAACTGCTTCTGTTTTTGCTTTTTTTAGCACTATTGAATTTTTCAGACCATCAAGCTAATTTTAATATCAGACATAGATAACCTGAGTAAAAGCAACCAGCAGTTTTCAAATGATAAGTTCATTTATTAAGGGAAAAGGCAATTTAAACCACCCTGGCTCTATGAGAAAATAATTGCATCCCTCTTGTTCTTAATTGGTTCTTAATTCAAATTTAAGAAAAAGACTGAGACTAAATGGTCTCCATGAGAGAGCTCCAAGGCCAGAACCACTGCTGAGCTAAATGAACCCGAAGACCGTCTCATATTTACCCAAAACATTCTAATGATCCCAAAGACTCTCGAGAAAATATTCTGTGGAGTGACAAGAAAAAGGTGGACATTTTTTTTTACATCTGATGTCAAACTAACAGCATTTCAGAAGAAGATCATACCTACAATCAGCCCTGGTGTTAGTAGTACACAGCTAAATGTAGCTTCAGGACCTGTCTGGACAGCATGCTGTGATTGATTTATCCACAGATTGGGCTCTCAAGCAGAAAATCCTGAAGGAGAATTTCCAGCCAGGGTTAAACCCACTTGGATTGTGAAGCAGGACAAGCAGACCGACACTAGCAAGTCCAACTCATTTGGATCAGGACAAGTGTCCAGCTTTATGAAGCATCAGCGGGCACTGAAAACTAGCGTAGGTAATGAATGATAGTTTAAAATAAAGGCTGTTACAGAAGGTTTAAAAATGCATACATAAGTATGTGTATAAACAAAACTTCCAAGGGGTGTAAATACTATGCCTCAACGTAGCCACAAGGTGGCGCCCTTCAACCCATGAATAAGCAGAAATAATGCGCTCCGTTTAGCTGAGTGTCATCAACATTGACCTTGTTCTGAATCGGAAGGTTTCATTAGTTATAATTAATCATTGCTGTTTCTTTTTAGAGCGACTAACGGAACTTAACGGGTCATGTTATGATTCTTCTTCCCGGATATTTTCCGTCCTCTGCTTCCTCTCCGGAGAGAAGAGGGGAGGGGGGCGGATACTCAGCATCTTTCAGCCTCCGCCCGCCTCTCTGCCTCTGCCTCGATCCAACACGGCGGCGGAACAGACCGACAGGGGGGTGGGGGCATAAAAACATACTGCGGAAAGAGGGGCGATGGCCGCCGGTGGAGGATGCGGGGAATCGGTGGATCAGTGCCGGGCCGAGGTGGAGAGGCTCACGCAGGAGCTGGCCGAGGCCAACCGGGAGAAGATCAGGGCTGCGGAGTGCGGGCTGGCCGTCCTGGAGGAGAACCAGGCGCTGAAGCAAAAATATGCAGAGCTGGAAACCGATCAAGAGACTCTCAGGAAGGAGTTGGAGCAGTTACAGGAGGTAAGAGTTCGGGATCAGGGAGCGTTTGGACCCGATGAGGTGCCGTCTGTAAACTTGTGAGCCTGTCAGAACAAGTGTAATTTATCTGGGAGGGTCTGTCCTCCAGTGAAGGAAAAATAATTGGAGCAGTTATCTAATCTGATCTAATCTATCATTGAAAGGCTGAAAATCCTGCAAAGTGAAAATAATAAAAACGTAGGAAGCTGTTAGTTCTGTATAAACAGGAAGCTGGACTGTCTAAAGCAAACAGGCCCGGTCCAAACCCTGGAACCATGCGCCTCAATAATTAAAACATTTAGTAAGAATCTGTGTATGATGAGGGAAATCTAAAAACTCTGCTGGGATGTGTTTGGTGTTTTGTCTAAATATAAATGTACACTTTTCAATTCATTTGCAGATTTCACAGATATGTTGGCTGCTCAACCAGTTGTACATTATACAGCCTTACTGGGATTAATGGGATTTCATGGAGATATATGCATAGATACCAAAACATGAGAACATGTTGTTGATCCAAGATGTCAGAATCTGTGTCATCCTTGAGCCAAAAAGGCACTCGTGACCCATATTATAAAGTGCTGTAGGACTGGGTCTGAAGATGAACGGGTTCTTCTTTGTGCAGTTGCTAAAATTCAGTCTGATTGGATGGAAATAGTAGCTTTCAAACTTGCCTCAGATTCTCAATTGGATTAAGGTCTAGACTTTGACTGGGCCATTCTAATACATTCATTCAAGTCAGTTTATTTATATAGTGCCAATTTACAACATGTGTTGTCTCGTGGCACTTTACAAACATGAATATGAAGCACACATGAATCTGCTTTAATCTAAAACATTCTATTGTAGCTCTGTGTGTATGTTTAGGGTCGATGTCCCGCTGGAAGGTGATCTTCCCCCCAAACGTCAAGTCTTTGCACCCTTTAGCTGATTTTTATCCCCCATTTAGCTCCACCTGTCTTTTCATTAACTCTGACCAGCTTCCCTGTGCCTGCTGAAGAAAAACATCTCCAAAGCACAATGCTGCCACCGACATGTTGCACTGTGGGGATGGTGTGTCCAGCATGACGTACAGTGTTAGTTAGCCACAACACATCCTGTTTTGCTCGTTGAAGATTTGTGGATCTGAATAGTATATTTTGCATAATATATTGAATTAAATATTTCATTGCAATATCTGCATATCAATATTGCAATTTCAAGGAGGGCTTGGAAGCAATATTTAGAGGACTATTATATTTCAAGGACCCTGCATTAGTGGACTTGTAGATGTAATGATTTAGAATTTGGTTTTCTGGGTCCCAATGATCACAGAGAGTAGTGAGGAGGGTAGAAAAGATAGACAAAAGGAGGAATATGTGGCTTGGTCGCAACATATGTTGTCAGTACTACTTAACAATAATTTCACATTTGCATGTTTTTCTCATGTTTTGCTGCCCAGCAGTAGTTGCCTTCATCAAGTCATCAAGTTTTTGAATCCTAGCTGTAAGACTTGTGTTGACCTTTGTTCACTTGTGCTAAGATGACACTGAGCAGGTGATCGGTAGAAATCTTTATTTGTCTCTCACAAATAAAGGTTACATGTGCAACACTGAAGGATGAAGACATTAAATATGTATCACTAAGCTATGCCTTTGTGACATCGTTGCACAGCTGATTCTCTGGTTAAGACTACATAAAAAAAATCATGATAGCATCACTGGCTCAGGCTATGCAGTATTTCAGGCAGCACTTAACAGGTTACATTATGCAGATGTGGTTCTATGTACGTTCTTGCTTGTAAAGTTAAGATGAGGAGACATCCTGACTCTCCTCCCATCACTGTCTGACTAATATCTCATAGTTTTGGATTATCTGGTGATGGTAGACAGAAACCTGAAGGATGTTGGATGTGTTGGAGACTTGCGCAGGTTAGCTACCGATAACAAGGTATACCAAAGTTTTAGAAAGTTATGGAATCAAAACCGCTAAAAATACAAACATTTAAGTCGATATAGTGTGATGCTATGGAGAGAATGACCATAGCTCTCCTCAGCTGCACTGGGATAGCATTCCCCCCTCCTTCACTTGTTGCTGCACACTCTCAGCTGGCTGAAAAAAAGCTCCTACATTTTTTACTCACTAATAAAAAACCAAAAATTGTCTTTCTGTGAAAAACACCCGTCGTGGTGTGGAAACTAAAGAAGCACTTGAGCAAATTTATGTTTTTATGATCTCTTGGAGCGTAAATCAAAACTGAGTGACAAAATTGATCATTTGCCTTGAGAAGCAGCAACTTTTACACATGTTAAGACAACAATGTTTTAAAGTTATAGCATGTCTGATAAACTAAGCTAATAGCAGCTTGTTGTGTTTCTCTGAAAAGCCAGAAAAGGAGAAAAGAAGCTCTGGGAAACTATTCTTTAGTCTATTAGATGTTAATGCTGTATTTTCTATTTAAGTCTATGTAAACATCAAAATAATAATAAATAAGCATTTTAGATGTCTGGTATCATACTTGTAATATTTCAGATATTACACTATTTTAGCAGTAATTTTAAATAAAACCAATGTGGATACATTGTGTGTAAATAGCATGAAACTGAGATATTTTACTCAGAATAATCATACTGTAAAAATCTCAAACTGACCCTTTCGTAGTTAGAGAAGAATAGCTTCAGGGAAAAAGAGTAATATAAAAGTTATGAAAAAACGAGTGGCGATTAATTATCTGTTATTTAGTCTTTTAACCAACACAGGTAGCAAAACTTTGATTTTCATCACTCAGATCTGGAGACATGTTCTTTGTTCTGACCTATCCACATCTACATTAGGTGTGTTTCTCCACCTGCTCGTCCGTCTGTGCGGCTGCGCTCTGCTCCGACGGCGGGAATATTTTCCCTGCATGACATTCAGTCCCCAGTAAAACACACTGGCCCTCCTGCATTCCCGCCAAGTTCTCCAGAGAGGTGCATTATCAGGGTGAAGCAAACTACAGATGGAAAATGGAATAGCCTCTGGGCTGAGAGGAATGAAATGCTTCTTCACTGCTTAGCATTCCGGGGAAAGCCAATCCTTCAGTGTATTTCATTATTTGACTGCTGTACACAAAAATAACCGTGCCATATTTGCTAAAACAAATAATAATCCTTCTAATCTTATAGGGGTTACTGGTTTATGGTGCTAGAAATGCTACTGGAAGAGAGCGGAAGAACAGATGCACGAGTTAATCTGGCATTGATCAGGATGAGCTGATTTTCCTTTGATCGGCTCTGACCAGCGATCAGCAAGTCGAACACTGAAAAATCTGTTCTCCTTTTTTTTGTTTATTTAATGCTTCACATTTATCCTGGTCTGTAAATGCAACATGTATTCTTTGATTCACTTTTTAGTAAAATCAGAGAAGGATTAGGGGCATATGTGTTCATTTATAATTGTGTATGATGTTTTGGCTTATGGTCAGTCTTTGTTATATGAAAACATAATATTTGATAAATTGGTTTGTAATTGTTAAAATCCTTAAAAACATGAAGAAGTAAAGATCTACAGGTAAGATCTTAAATAGAAACAAACATTCATACTAGTCGGTGCACCAGTGAGTGGCAGTGTTCACTTAGAAGGAAGCCACATTTGCATTCATGCTGCTGCTGTGTTTGCATATTTTTGTTTTAGCAGTTCTGCTTACTCTGGTTGAGGTCCCAGTCCAGATCCCAGTTGGTTAGAAATCAACTGCTACTCACATGGAAATGAAACACAAATTTATGTAAGCCCAGAATGATTTGGATGCATTATAGAACCAGCTGTAATTTTTGCCTGGTTAAATTGTAAATGGAAATAGAAATTAAAAATCTAAAATTTTCAAAAAAAAATCCTAAAAGTCCATCATTTTGCTGTTCATTTTGCCTGTGAACAAAATATCTGGATCACTTTGCTGCCTGCAGGGCTCGGGCCAAGCAGAAAACTGAGGCTGTACTTTGCTGCTGTCTTGTTGTGGAGTGTTTGCTCTCCTTCTACTGATACAGTTTCACTTCTTTTTGCTCATCTTTCTCTCTGCCCCTCGGCCCAATCACACTCTCATTCCTTGTTTCCCTGTGTGTGCGATACGTCTCTGGATAGCTGCCTAAGCAGCAACGGAGACACTGCGTTCCCGTGGTTCTGGCTTGTTAGTGCTGTTTCTGGGCAGATCAAACTCAGATACAATGAGGCTGAAGGAAGGAGATGCCATCACAGCAGTGTGTTAATGTGTTATGAATTACCATTTAAGAGGTAATGGTCAAACAGCCTTGCAGTGAATGATCTGAATAATTATTTTGTTCAGTTGAACTACTTTCTAAAAATAATCCCATCTCTAAACTGAAAAGTGGTTTTTATGGCCTTCCATTTTCCACAGTTCATGCAGATCTGAAGAGGTTTCTAAATAAATATTGTTAGCTCAAAGGTATTCATACCCCTGGCATATTTTGATTAAAAATAGTTTTCATTTGACCAGCAAGTTTTTGTTCCTGATTGAAACCAGCGTTTCTGGTTTCGAAGACAATAAAACAATGTGAAAGGAGGCTCAGTGTTGAAAAAAATGTATTTGTGCTTATTTAAATTTTAACTTTACAAATGCCATGTTGAAAATGATTTACACCATTGTTAAAATTCAGTGTGAAAAAAAACAGTACAGCTTTTTGCATGTTTCCTCTGTTATTTTGCTGATTTATCTTTGGTGATGAACTCCAGGTCTTTGAGGTTCCTTTGAGGTTTCTAGCTCCTTGCCATCACCCTAATCTTTAGTTCGTTCTCCGTCAGATTTGAGTCAGGACTCTGGCTGGGACACTTCAAAGTGTAAATATTAGAATGGAATGAAGGAGAAATGTCCTTCATTGTCACTCTGTGGGGAAATTTAGATGCAGCAGTAACAAACTGACAGACAAATGGAAGCGCAAAGAAACTAATGGGAACAAATGACTTCCAAGTGTTCAACATTACCTCTGCTGTTACAGAAAAAATGTTGCAGATCTGAATATTGAACAGGCAAATTCAGCAGAATTGATCAACCTTTAGACCACATCTGGTTGACTTTTTTGAAAAATTACCCAAATAAAGCCTCTTAGTAACATTTCTTCACTCACAGAAGAGGCAGACAGGTTGTAAATCAGCCTGCCAACAGCTGCATGACAGGTTGGTTTTTTCAGCTCCACTCCTTCTGCTTTCTGCTTCTTTTATTGTATCAGGTCGGTAGGAGGGTGGTAAACATGGGTGGAGGAGCTAAATCGATGCATGATGAGCGGGTGTTTTTTTTCTTCATTTTTTTCTCCTCTGCACCATCAGCTCACCATCTCATGTTACCCACCTCCCTCTTTTCTCTGTCCTCCCCTGTGGCCCCCCTGGAGTGGTGGTAATTATCCATCGATTCCTGCTCTGCTTGGTGAAAATGTATCATGTCAGAGCTAAGCTGCACTCTATTGTGTGTAGCGTAGCATACATTGTGGAAATCTGTGCATGCTGGTGCAAACACAGCTCACAGAACTGAATGGTTTTATTGTGCATCAGACCAAACAGCTAGAGTATCTGCGTCTATGCTTTGATAGGTAGTAAAGCTGTGTTTGGGAAACATGCAACATCTACTGAAATGTAGTCAGGCATGGGTATTAAAACAGAGCCAAGCCAACCCGCTCAGTCAGGTCTTATTGTTGTTTCATTTTTTGTGATTGCTGCATGGATGTTTCTGTTAAGTAAACAGATCTTGAGATGCAGTCTTGGTTATGTCAACCTGTGACCATAGCAACAAGCTCTAGGATGCAGCCCAGTCTGGTAACCATAAGCTATCTAGCTTTTAAATATTTGTCCACTTTCTTTTGGTTAATATGAAACTGAATCTCTCCAGTGTGTCTTCTATAGAAGAGAGGACTTAATCAATATGCCAGGCTTTCCATACAAGCCTGAGCCTGCACAGAATCTGTTTCACAGAAAGCTATCTTTTGCTGCAGTGAAATACAGTAGGAGCAGGACACCCCTGCCTGCAAGATGCTGTATTGATTAGTGGGCTACTTTAGCTGTGTGTGCTGCAAACTCTGAAAGCAAAGCAAAAAATCAGCCGGTCTTCGTTTTGGGAAAACTTTTGTATTCGCATCAGAAAATTCTTCCTTCATTAAGCTGATGTGTTTCTGACATTTGCTATCTGTGTGTTTACAGAAAGCTTGCCCAGTTTTTATTGGCTCAGACCAGCAATAGAAGTTTTGAAGACTGCAGTATATTTTAGAGTTGGTATATTTTGCTAAGCTTTTATCGAGATAAGAACTTCATTTCAGCTACTTTTCATTGTTTTTTTCTTTCTTATTGTCTTAATATAGTACATTCAGACATGGCAGTGATTCAGAATCAGTCCATCTGATCTTTCAGTCACCAGTTTTCACAAGCATGCAATTAGGTATGAAGATATGCAGAATGAGAGACAAAGGATTTCGTGTTATAAACTAGAGTTGTATGTTAGAAAATAATGAAATTGCCACATTAGATGCAATAAATGCACATTTCCTGGTTGATGTCTTTCATCTGTCATGTTTGCAACTGTTTCTTTGACCCTTAGTATCTTGGACATAATCTGTGTCAGGTGACACCAGCTACTACAGTATGAGTGCATGCAACACTGAATTTAATGAATAACAGGTGCTCAGAAGCATTTAATGGTAACTAGATTTGGAAAATTTTTAGTTGGTTGGAAGCCCAAAAATCCAGTCTTTTGACCAGTTAATAAACACACCATGCTGATTTATGTTAGGTCTTGCTGACCACAACACCCTTCAGTGTGGATGCTGTTATTGAGGGAAGAAGATTTAAGGGTAGACATTTCCAGTTTCAGTGAGGTCGTTAAAATGGAGTTAGACGAAGAACAGAGATGTGAGAAGCAGGGTTTTGTTTTCGCTTTTTTTAATCGTCTTGAGCTTTTAAACTTTATCAGGGTACACGTTGGATTTGAAAACACTGGCAACCTTTTCATAATCTCAGATTCAACATAAGATCAAATCTTTTCTAGACAATAAACACAGAAACTGCTGTTTTAGTTTATCTAACCACGATGATTCTTGATATAAGAAAACGGTTTATACCTTTTTACTTTAAAGTTTATTCATTTTCTACCGCTTATTCCATAGCGGGTCACAGGGGAGCTGGTGCCTATCTCCAGCAGTCTATGGGCGAGAGGCGGGGTACACCCTGGACAGGTCGCCGGTCCATCGCAGGGCAACACACAAACAACCATGCACACACCTAAGGGCAATTTAGAGAGACCAATTAACCTAACAGGCATGTCTTTGGACTGTGGGAGGAAGCCGGAGTACCCGGTGAGAACCCACGCATGCACGGGGAGAACATGCAAACTCCATGCAGAAAGACCCCCGGCCGGGAATCGAACCCAGGACCTTCTTGCTGCAAGGCAACAGTGCTACCAACTGCACCACTTTGCAGCCCCGCTTTAAAGTTCTGAATCAGAAATCACTAGTAGATCAAATTGGTATCTGCTTGGCCAAATTATCTAAATATCACTAAATTCTGATTGGTGTATCTCTGCAATGAATGTAATATCCAACGCATGCTGCATTCTAAACAGTCTTTTGCAATATAAATTTTGCACACAGTTATATAGTGATGATTATATATTTGCAATAAATGCTTCAGCTCACCATTAACCACATACTTATATTCAGCACTCTGAATAGATGTGGACAAAGATTAAACAACCAAAAACATTCATCTCATTTGGGCTCTAGTTCTGATGTTACTATGTTAGCGTTGTGTTCGAACAGCCGTTTACACAGATTTCCACAGATCTATGAGCTCCTCGCTTCTGGAGCAGCAGAAAAGCAGGCACAGAAGAGTTCATCACGGGGCCCAATCTGTCAATACCAAAGGATTCACTGTGTGCAGGCGATCCTCCTACATTGTAAACTGTGTTTGTCTGGCTTGGCTGAATCCTCTTTATCAGTAGAGACCCTCCACAGAGAAAGAGGACAGTGTTATCTGTGAATCTGCTCTGTCTCTCCCTCCTCTGCCTCAGTCTGCCTGTCTGGGTGTGTCTGCTGGCACAAATGCCGAGTGAGCCTGCAAGCTTTCAGACACCCTCAGACTTTCATTTGTTAATTGCATTCTCTGTTTTTTTTGCTGGTTAAACAAGACTACTTTTATTTTTACACTTATTTTGTTGTTATTGAATTTACTTTTTGTTTCTTTCATATCCATGGCCAAAAAAAGGCAAAATGCCCAGCAGCAGGGAGCTGAGAAATAATGCATATGGTCACCCTTCCTACATTAGTGACCTAATTGTTGTACAACCCAGGCGTGTGCGTGAACTTCTGAGTGAATAAAGTGTCCTCAGTGCCTAGTCGAGGGTAAGAACATTGGTCTGTTGTCTTTTATGATGATTATCTTCCAGAGACTCAAAGGTAGGGATATAGGAATTATTATGTGCTTAAAGATAACCATACAGATAAAACTGCTTTTATGTGTGGGTTATGTTTATGCAGTTCTCAGTTCCAGTGGTTTACTGTGTTTACCGAGGTGTGTCCTAAAGGGACAAGATTCCTCAGGACACAGTTTTACCTTGAGGCTGCGCTAGATTCACTTGTGCACATGTTCATTCAAAAACACAGTGAGCTTCAGAGGCAAAAACACTCAATCAGAGCTTTGAAACACTGCCTATTTACATGTAGAAAGGCTACCATTTTAGGAATTAATTAGGAATTTTATAGAAATTTGTTTTATAGAAATTTACTCTCCTGTATACAGTTACAGAATGTACTATGAAAAAACTCAGCTTACATCAAAGCCCTGTGAGGGTTAATAACCTGCTGCATTTCTTGCAAAGTGGCACATAATTGTAGAGTAAAAAAAATTATTATGATACCCCTAAATTATCTCCAGAGCAAGTGGCTTTAGTTGCTCTGAATCAGTAAACCAGGACGAGCTGTGTGTGACTGAATGAGTCTAAATGCAGTTGTTCAATCCATCATCTTAACATGAAAGAGGATGGACTGTTTGGAGACCTACTAAGACATGGATGTCCACCTAAACTCACTGGCCAGGCAAGGAGAGCGTTTTTTCCAAGAAGGAGCCAGGAGGACCATGGTAAATAAGATCCACAGCTTAGTTTCGAGAATCTGTCCACAGGACAATTATTAGTTGTGGCCCATATGGAAGAGTGGCAAGAAGAAAGCCATTGTTGAAAGAAAGCCACAAGAAGTCCAGTTTTTCATGAGCCACGTAAGAGACACAGCAAATATGTGGAAAAGGTGCTCTGATCAGAAGAGACCAACATTAAACCTTTGGCCAACTTGCTAAAATGTGTATGCAGAGAAGAACCGATTGAACACCGTGCTGAACCCATCATCCCCATGGCGAAACACGGTGGTGGCAGCCTCATCTATGTTGGGAAGTTTTGCTTCACCAGAGACAGGAAAGCTGCTCAGAGTTGAAATGAAGATGGATGGAGCTAAATACAGGAAAATCCTGGAATCCTGGAAGGACAACAACCCCAAACTTACAGCATAGCTACAAAGGAATAATTTAGAAAGCATATCTGTGTGTTATAATGGTCTAGTCAAAGTCTAGATCTAGATCCAATTGGGAATCTGGAACAGACCTTAGGAAAGGTTGTCCACAGACCGTTTCCATCCCATCTGACAGAGATTAAGCTGCTTTGTGAAGCTGGTAGAGACATACTCCAAAGACATGCAGTGAAAAATGGTTCTACAAAGTACTGACTCATGAAAGCCCAGTACAAAAACATGCCACACACATAATGAAATCATGTATCATTTTCTTTCCAGTTCACAATTATGACAACAGTGGTGTTTTCTTCCCACAAAATCACATTGAGACACTTTGAAGTTAGAGGCTATGATGTCACAAAAGGTGAAACAGTTCGAGGGCCATAAATACTTTTTTATAATACTTTTGAAAAATATTTGCTTGAATCCTCAATTCCTTATAATGTGAAGCTGTTGCATCTGGGTGAATTGGTTATTTTGAACCAAAAAATTAGTTCAGATCTGAGTTTTCAGTCCACCTTTTCCTTCTCTCTCCTTCCTTTTCTTTCCTCTCATCGTTTTTCCTTCTTTCATTGGCTCCACCTGTCTGATTGCATTTATCCAGTCAGCGAGATCTCCACTTTTCTTCATCTTCTTGCCAGACGGCTCTTTAAATGAATGGCAGGGCTCAGGAATAAATGCCATCAAAAAGCATGCAGAGGTTTGCTTTAGGATACATGTATGCTTAGTGTGTGTGTGTGTGTGTGTGTGTGCGTTTGAACGGCCCACAGCTTGTCCACAGGCAACCAGTGCAGCTCAGCAGGACTTGTGTTATCCTCATTGTCTCATATTATTAATAGTAGGCAGTTTTTTTTCAATATGAAACACCAAGTTTTCTCCCGCTGGTAATTTGTTATGGATGATTTTCTTTTAAATACGTGTCAGCATTTTGTCATCAGAGGGAAAATAGGCGTAAGAGCACTAAAAAAGCTTTACAGTAACTCCCTTATTATCTGTGAAAGCTTCATTCAAGCTCAGTGTTTGGGCTGCAAAGCAGAGGAGCGTTCCTGCAGACGGGGAAATTAAACTAAAGGATATATGTTGTGCAGCACACCGTGGCAGGTTGCTCTACAATGAAGTAAATATGTAAACACGGATTCAGAAGAGAACTATCATCTTTGATGCTGTATTTATTAATAATATTTAATAACATAAAAAAACAATTAATGTGGATATTAAAATGTGTCCTAAATCCTGATGATGTTTCTGTGTAGCTATGATTACCCTTCCCCCTCATTTGTGGCAACACGTGCGTGTTTTTATAGATGACAGATCTCTTGACTTGGCACTTTCCCTCATGCCTCTGAAGCTGATGGCGACATTTCAGCGTCCTTGTTGGAGGGCTAAATATGGCTCTGTGTCTCATCATGGACACATCAGCAAAAATTGCAACTCACTATGTGGTCATAAACAGAGATTTTTTGAAGGTAAAATAAACACATAAACCAAATTAGAATACTTGAACGAGATGTAGTGAAAGGTATTATTTAGATGTTGTGCTTTTGCTGTTTTTAATGTATTAAAATATGGAGTGTATAAGTTTATTTTTCATAGGAGTTCTCCTACACATGCAGAAAGCACAGTGACTATTGTTAAGCTACATTGTTTGCAACTAATATGTTAATGTTTGAGGGCTTCAACACCATGTACAACATACTATACCATTCCACTTCGTTCAACAAGGCCAACCAAACTACTGTACAATAAAATGAACAAACACGGGATAAAAAACCGGTAAAAAGAGAAACAATCCCAATAACTAAAGATATTCAACTCACAACAACTCACACTGGGTCAAAGGCCAGCTATTAAAACAATGTTTTCAAATGAACGCGCAATATACTGTACAATCACATCAATAATTTGGACTCCCTGTGACAGACGTTCTGATTTTTTAACACATTTTGAGGTATGGGTGTTCTACTAAATATCTACTAAATACCACTCCCCCCCACCACCCCCACACACACACACATATGCATTACTCAGCATCTTAAATAAGATTTGCCCTATTTTAAAGAGGACATATCATGGAAAAATCCACTTTTTTGCCTTTAAATTCATTTTGTTGTGTACTTGGAGTCTGTAGGAGAGCAAAAAATTTTGTCTCTCCAGGCTCTGCAGATGTCTTTACATTCTGTTTGGGTCGTATTTTTCAGTCTGTTCAGTTTTCTCTATCATCTGTTATGTTTTTCCAACTGTTACATCACAGTATTTGCTGCGGAAAGGATAAATGTCATGGACTTCCAGGTGATTAATTTCACGTATATGCCATATTTATTTGGCAAGAGGAAAAGTTTGTTTCGGTTGTTGGGTTTATTAACCCACACAATTCACATCGTCCCCTAGTATCAGAACCTCTTCGAAGTGCCAGGTTAAATTTTATTTTTCATGGAAATGTTCCCACAACAGTGGGGAAATTCCCATTTCCCCACTTCAAGGATGAGTTCATCATCAATCTCCTCCAGTATCAAGAAGGATTTGCTGAAAGACTTCTTCTGATTAAGGGGTCAGTTTCCTCTGTCTATGGAAACGAAGGACGCAGCAAAGTGGTAAGCTGTACATAACGCTAAAATGACAACAAACTTTATTTTAGACATGAATTGATTGTGTTGATGTGACATCCTGGTCATTGTTCTGATTGCAGCAGCATCGTGCCTTCTGCTGATGTTAGCGCTGTGTGATGCCTTTAACTCCTGGAGGAACCGTACTGCGTGATTTCATATTATTATTACAGTTTTGCATTGATTTTTTTTCCGTTTTTGTCTTGTTTCTGCACCGCTAGATAATTTTTTTTATCAAACTACAAAAATAGCCAAACGGGTTAAAGTGGAGCACTCTTTGACCTGGAGGGGGCCGGGGTGTGAAGGGCCTCAGTAGCATTTAAAGATGAACCAAAATTAGTTGCTCTCAGACACACCTCAGAACAGGTAAAAGAGGAGCCTGGGGAGCTACAAGAACAAGTAGTTCAGACCAAAGCAGACGTCCCTCTCCCCAGACACCTCCTTCAGCTCCTCAGGGGGGAGCCCAAGGCGTTCCCAGGCCAGCTGAGAGACATAGTCCCTCCAGCGTGTCCTGGGCCGTCCCCTGGGCCTCCTCCCGGTGGGACGTGCCTGGAACACCTCCCGAGGAAGGCGTCCAGGAGGCATCCGGTATAGATGCCCGAGCCACCTCAACTGGCTCCTCTCGATGTGGAGGAGCAGCGGCTCTACTCCGAGCCCCTCCCGATTGGCCGAGCTCCTCACCCTTTCTCTAAGGGAGTGCCCGGCCACCCTACGGAGGAAGCTCGTTTCAGCCGCTTGTATCCGGGATCTCGTTCTTTCGGTCATGACCCAAAGTTCATGGCCATAGGTGAGGGTAGGAACGTAGACCGACCGGTAAATCGAGAGCTTCGCTTTTCGGCTCAGCTCTCTCTTCACCACAACAGACCGGCACAGCGCCCCCATTACTGCGGCAGCCGCACCGATCCGTCTGTCGATCTCCCGCTCCATTCTTCCCTCACTCGTGAACAAGACTGCTGTGGTGAAGAGAGAGCTGGTGTTCAGACCAAAGCATTGCAGTATATATTGCATATAGACCACAACTGGATGATTTAAGGGTGAAAAGGAAGAATTTAAAAGCATAATATTTCCCCTTTAAAACTTGAACATTTAGTTTGATGCTCCCTGTTGAAGTGAGGGTGAAGAGCATGGGGGGATGCAAAGATCTGTCTGTAGCATCATATACACTATTCAACAGATGAAAACTGATTTATATAAAAACAGAGGATATGTTTGGTATAAACCAAACACAGCATTCCAGGAAAAGAACCTCATACCTGTGTATATACTTATATATCATTTATCTTTCAAGTATTATTGAATCCAATACATAAAGGAAAAAAATTATTTAAACATCTTCATGGATACAATATTCTTATGAGAAGCAGCTTATTGTAACGCTAGCTGTCCTCTCTGTTTTCATACGACTTGTAGCATGTTTTCTTGTGTTTCCAAGTAATCATGTGATCAGAAAAAACTTACAGAAATGTGTTTCTCCTGCTTAAAAAATGCAACACGTTGCTTAAACGCTGTAATTATTAATAAGGGTACTTTTGGGGGGGAATTTTACTATCAACAAAATTTGGACAACAAAAAAGTTGTCTGCTCTACAGTTTTTTTAAGTGAACACAAAAATATGTTTTGATTTTAAAAAACTGGCTTCTTAAAACATTGCTACCTGACTTGGCTGCTAACACCAACATTTTGCTTTCTCTGATTGTAATATATATGACTATGTTGTAGAATGATTTTGAAAGACAGAAATACAGTATAATATCTGCAACGGATCCATTAATCAGGAGGAAGATGCTGAGCTAACCGAGGAGGGAAGTCATCCGGTCTTGGTGTTCATATTAATGGAACGTTAGTGTCCGGCTTTAGTGGAAGTTCACAGAAAAAGATTAAAAATGAGTTTACAAGTTACCCCACAAAAGAGTTTTATTCGGGATTTCTTGTATTGCATCATAGAAATACACACAATGGGCCAGATCTTCAAAAGATTTGTGCATACAAAACCGCACGCAAACCTGTTTGCTTTAGCAAAGCTGATCTACAAACGAGGTGCTAATCGGATTGCGTGTGGAAAATCAGCGGAACTGCGGGCGCAAACTTTTTAGCGTGTTTTGCCTCCATGAATATGCAAAACATATGATATTGACGCAAACACGCAAACTCATGGGAGGAGGATATGCAGATCTCATCCCTTACCACCGGCAATTCGATTTTCAAAGCCTGAAACGGTTTGCGGGCGCAATTTTTGCGTGTTGATTTAGCACATTTCAAATGCAGGTGCTAACTGGGACGCAAAAAATTCTGCTGTCACTTTGGCCAGAAGGAGGCATAGATAATATGACAGGTGACAGGGAGAAAGAATCTTCTGTACATGTGCCTGTCAAGGTTGTGGGTTTGGTGACAGAGAGAGGTATCCCAATTGTTGTGGTTTTTAGTATAACAATGGCCATCAGTGGGCTCTAGATGGACAAACTGTCTACTTTTAAGGCTAGGCTTAAAATTTTCCTTTTTGATAAAGCTTATAGTTAGAGTGGCTTAGGTTATCCTGAGCTATCTGTGTAGTTATGCTGCTATAGGCTTAGGCTGCTGGAGGACATAATGACCACTTTCACCCTCTTCGCTACATTCTCATACTACTCTCCAATTTTGCATTATTTGCTGTTATTTCAGCTTTTAACTTTGTTCTCTCTTTTCTCTTCCTAGAAGCTACACCTGGCCTGACTCTGTGTCTACCTGTGACACCTTTCTGGAGAGGGGAATCCTCCAAGCTTCTGCTGGCAACAACTTAATGCTCACCCTCTACCGATGATCCACATGGCCCTGTCTTTCAGTGTTTAACCCTTTCTCTCTCCTAGACATGGCGATTGACTGAGCTTTTACTGTAACTAACTCTATGTGCTCTCTTCAGACTCTAACCTTGAAAACTGGCTCAGAGTTTATCTGTTCTTTTTTTCTAGATGAAACCACTAAAGGAGCTACATCCATTAACATTTACTTTTCCTTCCCATAGAAAGTACTCCTGGATCAGTGGTTCTGTGTTCTCTTTGTGTCTCTGCTCTGTTCTCTCTAACCCCCAGTCGGTTGTGGCAGATGGCCGCTCACACTGAGCGTGGTTCTGGTTCTGCTGGAGGTTTCTCCCTGTTAAAAGGGAGTTTTTCCTCTCCACTGTCGCTACATGCATGCTCAGTATGAGGGATTGCTGCAAAGTCAACGCCAGTGACTATCCACTGTCTCTACATGCTCATCCAGGAGGAGTGAATGCTGCAAGTCACTAACTGGATGCAATCTGCTGGGTTTCCTTGGATAGAAAAACTTTTTATCCAATTTGAATAAATAACAGAATCTGGCTGCACTGTTCAATGGTTAGGATTAATTGGAATGTATGTACCTGACTTTTGTGAAGTGCCTTGAGACGACGTGTGTTGTGAATTGGCGCTATATAAATAAACTGAATTGAATTGAATTGAATGCAGAACATGGTGATCAGGTCGCATGGTGAGTAGATGAAGTATTTTAATATGAAGATAACAGACTTACAGGCAGGTAGGCAGAGTTCAAAGTTTAGGCAGGTAATCCCAAGCGCAAGATTAGGAGGCAAACAGAAGCAAAACCACATGGAGGAACTCGGGAAGACAACTAGGGAAGCGACGGGACATTACATGAGGAACCAGCGGGGAATGATGAGCACAACCAGGTATATAACCAGGGAGAGGAGGAGAATGGACCAAAGAGAGGAAGGTTAAGGTGATCAGAGCAATAGTGGGAACAAGTGCGAGAATCCGCTGCAGAGACTGAGGGAATGAGTGGTTACTATGACAACAGAGCAGAGGGAATGCCGGGACATGAGGAACTAAACTAGACTGAAAACGTAAACAAACCAGAAACCAGGAAGTAGGATAAGATAATAGATAACTTAAACAAAAACAATAAGTGGAAACTAAAGCTTCCAGGAACAAATAATCAAATACAACTAACTGCCAGAAAGGAACTGCAACATAAGGGACTAACACAGAGAACTAAACTAGAATAAATAAACCGAGGAGGACAAGATAAATATAAGGAACTAATTCGGAAGGGAATTCTATTACAAGCAAAGCTGGGGACAACAACTTATCTAAAGGGAAACAAACCTGAGCGTAAACAATAAACGAAAAGGATCTAAGGACAAGGGGAGGAACTACTAAGGAACACAAGTGAAGGAAAGTTAGAACACAGAAAAACAGAAGGACATAAATAAACCGGTGAGTGGGTGGACTTAAAGAATACGAAGAAGAAGGCAGAAAGAATAAATGACAGAAACTATAACCAAACTAAGAATCACAAAATCAGGAAAAGCACTTCACCACAAAACCAAAGCAAATCCAAAACTAGCAGATCCTGACAATGCCAACAGATTTGGGTTGTCAAAAATAAAAATATTAAAAATAGTTGAGAATAGAGGATTCTATGTAGGATTATCTAAGCTCTGATTTGGAGCCAATCATAAACAGAAGCCATAATATTTCTCCTATGGTAAAACTCCTTGCAACATTTAATTCAACATCATTCTAGCGTAACATCAGTGATCATCAGCTGAAAACGCTACAAATCTGATCATGGCAAAATGCACACATAATTGATCAAGTGCCCACAGCCTGTAGTCGAACATCATGCAAAGGACCCACTTTGCTTTGATGTTGATAATATAATTAATAGTAAAGAAGTAAAGACATTATAAGGCAGATTAAATCCTTCATTTGCAAACTAGATGCCATTTTAAGACAGCTTTTCCATGTGGTGACAAAGACAGTGTATGCTTTAACCTTGTCACTAAAAACACATTGAATTATTGACAGTAACGTTATGTCATTGCAGGGCAATCAGAGCTGGATCAGTTTGATTTCGTTGTTTAAATGTGAACATATGCCAGGGGAGGGTTAAAAAATTATTTTGTGTCACTAAAAAACAATTTAAACCATCAAACACGTATAAAATATTAGCAAAACAAACACAACGTATTTAGTAAAATCATTGGAAAATAAGTTATTTTTACGTACATAAATGTTCGATTTAACTTTTTTGCAGGACAGTTATGTGACGCTATGTTTTAAAATTAGCAAAGCTATAACATACAGATTGCCACTCCTACAACAAATCTATTTTTATGTTGCTAATATTACGTTCAGGCTAAAATATTGTTGCTGTTTATGATAAACTCCAAACTCTTCAAACATACACTCCAAAAAAACAACAGAGCCCAGTGAGTCTCCGAAAAGAATTAAAAGATCAAGGGAGACATATTTGTCTTTTAAATTGTTAATATTGATTGGCCAATTTGTTGTGAGTTATGTTGAGCAAGAACAGAGAAATAATCTTGTCAGGACAGATGACAAACCTGCTGTGAGTAGCACAACCAAAGTTAACTAACTGTAACAGTCCAGAAAAGCAAGGGCCGAACGGAACAGAAGGAAAAAAATCAGCAACTGGATCATTTATAATAATGCAGCTTCCCTGCATATTTCTAGCAACACAGTAGATGATATGTTTCCTTTTCCTCTTGCTCCAGCCAGTAGCACACAATTTCCTCATTTAAAAAGGGCGGTCTGGGAGCGCCGCTGGTGGTGTAGGGGTTAGCGAACGACCACATATAGAGGCTATAGTCCTCGAAGCGGCCGTCCCGGGTTCAAGTCCTGGGCCCGGCGACCTTTGCCGAATGTCTCCCCCTCTCTTTGCCCCTCCTTCCTGTCTGCCTACTATCAAAAATAAAGGCCTCTAGTGCTGAACAAATTCTTTAAAAAAAAAAAAAAAGGTGTTCTGGACCTGTTTTGCACCTGTTATCCATTGAACACGCAATCTTTGAAAATCGCAGGCAACACGCCCACTTATTGCACGTGCAATTTATTTATAGTACACACAAATTAGCACCCGCTATTTGTTATCTTTGAAGATCAGGCCCTGAGAAGACAAACCGGAGTGAACTAAGTTTCCATAAATTACAGTCTAAATATGGACATGACTTTGTACATAAAGTTGTGACAGCAGGCTGACACATAACACCAGACACATTATTTTATTGTGTTTTCAGGAAGCGATTTAATATTTCTGTTCATGTTTTCTGATTTTAATGAATTGGTTTGGTTGGTTGCAAAAACCTGTGATAAGATGCTGATGTGATTTATGAGCAAGCTGTGGACATGATAATGACAAGTTATCTGATTTCATCCTCTCATATCTCTATGAATGCTCTCCATCACTCACACACACACACACACTTGGCCAGCGGCAGCCCTGGATGTCTCTCTCCATGGTTCTGAAATCCTTGACGTCTCTGGTTGGGACATCCTTCTGCACTGGACCAACACTGTTGCTGTGTGTCTTTTTGTGGACGTGTCTCTTTATGCAGATGCCACTCCAAGATTTTAGTCTTTCATGATTTGACAAACATGCTGGTTTTAGTTTTGATTTATTATATTTGCTCTGTTGTAAGGATAAGCTGGAGAAGCTGTAATTTCTCTGGTATTGTCTTTCCTTTATGACTTTCACACACTCTCCATCCACCACTGAGAAGTAAAAAGATTATCATCCAGTATTGTGATAGTATCGGGCTGTAATCCATTCCTACATCTATCAATGAAAAAAAATTATAATCATGTTTTTGTGTGTTTGGAAACAGCAGCTAAGTGTCGCTGTTAAAGTAGGCAGAAGTTTTTATTCAAGCTGCAAAATCATGTAATTGCAATGCAGTAATAATAATAATTTCAATATCAATCATGGTTTATCCACATCTTCCTGAAACTTTTCTTTCTTTTCCTTCATCACAGTGTCCACAGCACTCTTTGTGAGCTTTAGCATCTTAGACTCTTAAAATATACATCAAATGTGGTCATCGAGTCAGTGAACATGTATCCAACAAGCAAAAAAGATAATATTGTATTGGGATGACAGTTGTGAGGTGATATATTGTGCAGCTCATATTTTTATCAATACCTTCTAAAAATACAGAGAAATTGGCATAAATTTTAGAGTTCAGATGTCTGATAGGTGATGGTGAAAGATCTATTTGCTTATTAGCAAATGTGAAAATTAAATACGGCATTTTAGTAATTCAGATATTGTGCTGAAAGGAGATTCTGTAAGAGTGTGTGTTTGCATGGACAGTTTCTTGTCCCCTGGACTTGTGTTGGACCTGTGATGATGATCTGCCTACAGTATAATCCTTATAATCCTGTTGTACTTTGAATAAAACATATCAGAGATTTTTCTTTTGGATTTCAGGAAATTGTCCACGTTTCATGCCATAGTATGAGTGCTTTACAGTGAATGCTTGTTTGATTTTCTTATTGTCACAGTAATCATTTAATCATTGCGCCCAAGCATTTAAATATTAGATTATCTATATAAAACATTAAAGAGCGTGCAGTAATGCAGAGCCTGTATTACTGCACTGTAACTGTTACTCTAGCCCATTGCATGTGCACTAAGCCTTCTGACCATGAAAATCTGATCAAGTCTGCTGTAAATTCCTTCCTGTCTTTACATTAGTAATAACAAGTAAACTTCTCGCTCCAGTATGTATCACAGATTAAGCCATCTCTTATTGATGTATGTGCAAAAACATTTCGGTTCCAGGCACACTAGCAGAAAATGACTTCACACCCTAGACTAATCTTTATGGGCAGCAACACGATGGGGGGGATTTCAGGGATGCACTCTCCTCCCTCTCCACCCTCTCTTCCCTCTCCTCCCTCTCCTCCTCCTCTTTCACCTCCTCCTCCTCCTCTTCCTCCTGGTGTGGCCTCGGGGATGAATATCTACGGGGTGGGATTGTATCTTCTGGACAATGAAGCACACAAGGCAAAAGGAGCCTCCAGATTGAATACATTACATGGCTTTCTGTATAGAGAACATAACAGGCGTCCAATATGAGACTCCATGATAAAATCATCTTATGAAAATGGTAATAATCTCTAATCTTTGCAGTTTTGACTTCCCCTTTTATACTTACAAAAGTGTGTTGTATGCTCTTTAGCATGTTATTGTAACGATTAGCACAGTTAGCATTACTAAAACTTCAGTCTCTCTCATCATGTTTGGTGGTGGAGTAGGAGGACCCAAACACAGGGAAACAGACGGCAGATATTGTTGGACGGGTGTTTATTGGAAGAAGTAAAACTTACAATAATCCAAAGGACAGCATGGAAAACATTTGATCTGACTCCGTAATGAAGAACCAGATGTGTATGCAGGAGAGGTGATAACTGAAGTGAAAACAGGTGAGAGGTTACTAACACATAGAACTGCAGCTGAGTAAAGACATAAACTTAGAAACAGAGTAAAAAATGACCTAAACCCCCCTGGGAAACATTGGAAAAACAAACAGAATGTAAGAAAACATGGCAAGACAATTCTGACATATGTTTGATCCCTTTACCTGTCAGGGCCAACACTGCCAAACGCAGCCTGATTCAAAAAGGACAAAACAGAGCAAGTCTGCTGTATTTCTCATTGTATTTCTCAGGTTTTGACTGGCCATTTATACCAGTCAGGACAAATCAAGCAAAGAAATCATAATCTGCATTACTTTCCAACAATGAAACGTAATGCAGATTACGTTTCATTGTTGGTTGGATGTTTGGCTGCCAAGCAGTACACTACCACAATGGCCTTGTACATTTCTCATTATAGATAGTTAACATCAACCTACCATCGGTTTGTCCAGCATGATGCTGTGTTTAGTCAGTGGAGACTCTGTGGGGAGCATCCTGAGCATCGTGTGTAAACACTGCATGCCCATCACTGCCACTCACTGTCATTTTCTTTATGTGGACAGGAAGTATATCCCATGAAGGCGATATTATAAAAGCATCTGCTGCTCGTTATGCATCCAGTGCCTCTCTGGATGAGTGGCTCCTGATTCATTGTCTGTAACTAGGACAGTGCGTCTCCCTGTGTGGCTCTTAGGCTCCGGTTCTGCATGTCCAGCTTGTTTATCAGTCAGTTCGAGTAAATATTAAAATGTGAGCAGTTTGAATTAAAAACTGTGCAGCTTTCCCCTGTCTTGCTTTGTTGGAGCACATTACATTCATTACGTTTGCTTTAGTGTTATTTGTTTGTCACTACTTACTGTGTGGGAGCAGCAGCCATGTAAGGTCTTTATTGTTTGCTTGGCAACCTGGCAGGGAAAACCCACTCAGGACCAAGAAACCCCCAAAGCACTCCTTTCTAAGTGTTTTTCTTCTGCTGCCAGATTTTCCTTTTCCCACCTCTTGGCCTCAGCTGTTTTGCTGCAAGGCTCACCCGCAGGTCACCGGCCTCTCATCTGAGGTGAGAAACCAGCTCATTCAGGCATCCCGTGCCTTGAATTAATCAGCTGGGGTTTTTGGTCCACATGCTGTTCCTTTTTTAATCAAGTCATTCACTACAACCACACTGCTGCTCTCAGGAGAGTGAGATAGGACAGCAGGGAGACCGGACAAGAGAATGTGAAAGAAAGGGAGGAATAAAAGAGAAAAAGCTGAAGAAGAAACTAATAGTATTACTAATTATAATAATAAAATCAAGCTACAGTTTGTTTCATTAAAATTTTTGCGTATTACTGTTTTTTAGTCTTTGAAAATAATTCCTTACGCAGGTTATTTTTGCTTGAAGGGATGGTCTGTGTTTTCATGTGTTTTAGTAGGCTGGTTATTGCTCATACTTCATTCATATGCTAACTCTAACTTTAATTTGTATTTCAATGGCAAAATAAAATGTCCTGTAGAATTTAAATGTCCTCAGGGGACATCAGTGTTAGCAACAAGTTCTCTCCTTCCCTAGTTTTCCTGCACACAATGAGTTTTTATTCTAAAATCACACGTCCTGATCCGGATTTTTGTCATTTAGAAATAGGTGTTTTCTGTTACAGGGTCTAGGTCTGATATGCCACTACATACAATGCCATGAGATATTAAATAGTCTACATTAGTATTGTGTTTGTGCCGCACAGACCTTATTCACCTACGACGTTTCACACTCAGCAGTTTTTCTAGAAAGCAACACATATTTTGTACCAGCGGGATTTCTTTCAATGTAGTTTTTAAATTTTATGTTATTTTAAAATGTTTTATAACATGAAACAAATGCTAATATCAGACAAAGATAAAATGAGCAAATGCTCAAGTCAGATTTTGAAAGCTGATTTCCATTTGTCCACCCTCAGGCCTGATTTCTTACCTGTCGAATTAAGAAATAACTTAATAGTAGTAGAATAAAAGATATCAAAAGCAACACATTAATATCATCCATCCATTTTCTACGTCAACTTCTTGTAGGGTCGCACAGGGGACTGGTGTCTGTCCGTGGGTCAGTGCGCGAGAGGCAGGGTCCACCCTGGACAGGTCGCCCGTCCATCACAGGACAACACAGAGACACACAGGACAGGCTCTCTGTTTGGTTATTACTTAAAGCATTATAGCAATGTTGATTGAATCTATTGTTCAAGGAGATAATGTGGAGGTTCCCTGGTTTCCTGTATTCCCACAGAAGGGCATACATGACACTACGGATGGCCAATAAGATCATTTAAAATGATCTCTCAGATCTCGTATCGTTCACAAACCTACAGCTCTTCATTTTTAGCATCAGTACAGCAGTATGAATAAATAATTTATTGTCATATTAGTGTCTAAACATTCACTGAATAAGATCTTCTCGAACAAGATGGTTGATCTAGATCTGCATGAACAAAAAGAAACCAAAATATATGACGTGCTAAGAAAAAAAAAACTATGGATACTGAACTCATGTCTAATGGAAAATAATGGATACTTGTATCTCATTAATGATTCATCATGTAGAGAGAAGAGGTTGCTTATTGCAAGGAGGGATTCATTTCTAATCCTTTTCATACATTTGTTCCAATGATTCGATTCTCGGTTCTTATGTATGGCGCCTTGTTAATCAGAAACTGCCTCCTAAAGCCTCCAGTGTTTCTGACCTGCAGTTGTTTACAGTCTCATGTGGTAATTTTAAGCATAAAAATATCCAGACGAAGCCGTATTGATTGATTGCGTCTCACAGAGGCCACAGGCACCATAGCTCTCCATTCTGCTGATGAGCTGAGAAGGTGAAGGATGGGTCAGAGTATGTATCAAACCACATGAGCAGCTGCCTTACGGACGTCCCAGAGAAATCCATTTTCTACCTATGATATTCTGTCTGCATTCAGGAAACCTTCCTGGGACAGTGGTGCAGCTTTGTCAGATTCTTTCACTGAGCTTCTCTTATTACAGCACTACTCTGACAGAGGCGCCGCTATGATCGGCCCTGTTTATTCTGTTGGTTCCTGCTTTGATTTCCTCAATCAAGCCTTGGTGCCTTCATCGTGACAAGTCAGCTTCCAGTGATGTGAAAACCTGTGTCAGGAAAATGGGAACACTGTGTCTATTGATCGGTGAAACATCAGCCCCATAGATGGCAGAACAAGTAGCTCATGTGAGCCCTTGACAGGCGAGCTGCAGTTTCACCTGGAGGACAAGTGTGAACAATACATGGCTGCAGATCCATCAAGTTGTTCATTATGTGAGAAAAGGACAGGATTTGGGATTCGTTTTCTGACTGTCCCTCTCTTTCTTGTCGACCTCTCCAGGCGTTCGGCCAAGCCTACACCAACCAGCGCAAGGCGGCAGAGGATGGTGAGACCATTGAGGAGACGCTGCTGCAGGAGTCAGCCTCCAAGGAGGCCTACTACATGGGCCGACTACTGGTGCTGCAGACAGAGGTAACGCTCAGCCGCTCGGTGGCGTCCAATGTCCAGGCGGAGAACGAGAGGCTCAACACGCTCTTGCAGGACCTGCGAGAGGTGAGCTTACAGAATATCTTTCTTGTTAGGCAACAAAAACAAAATCAGAATCTAGTTTTTATCTAAAGTCTGTAAATTTCAACTTATTGTTCTTACTTTATTAAATGTAGGATGCTAAGTAAATGTGGTTTCAAGTTATGTTTGCCTAAATCTGCTCATAATGTTTACCAGACCCTTCATTGCTGTCGTAAGTTGTAATAACTTGTAAATGTCAGGTACAAGTTTAAATTAACAACTAAAAATTTGATTTAAATTTGAAGTAGTTCCTAAAAGTCAGTATATCAAGCAATGATTAGTGAACAGGATGGTGTTATTTAATCACATGGTACTCATTTTTTTACCCAATCAGAAAATACAATTACAGTAAATGTAGTTCAGCCTTTTTTTTTCTTTAAACATAGAAATAGTCTCTTAAAAAAAGCTTTATTTCTGGGGGGGTTTTTCAGGTTTTACATCAGGTATTATAATTTTTGAATATTCCTGTAATTTAATTCTATGTTTATGTATTTTGCAATTTTGAAAAGATTTACAAAAAAGCTGAAAAATCTTTGTATTTAGTTTTTTTTAGTCTACAAATAAAAGTTCAGTTTATTTACCTGACTTATTAATGTAAATATTTCCTTATAAAAGATGTCATCACTTTCATACATTGGTTAAATTAACAGGATAATTAACAGGATAAAGACACACTAGGAGCCTACAATTTATGAGATGTGTTTATTTTACCATTGCTGTGTAGGAAACCAGCTCCATTCAGCTGTAGTAGCGTTTTAACTGTATCAATAATACTGTTATAACCAGCATCTTCACAAAACAAGTGTTCAGACAGACAGACAGAACTGTAAGAGGAAGAACATTCAAAGTATTCAGTGTTCTGATCTAAAGCAATCAGATGAAAATCAACATGTGTTGCAAAATGTTTTGATGGAAGCTGAATATGAAAAAAATCTTTCATTTGAATCTTGTAACAAACTTTCTACAACCAGTTCATTGATGAACTATTTGGGTCGAAAATCTGACAAAGGTAAAGAGGTCACTCTGACAAAGACTCAGACCTCTCTCATAGAGAACACATTATGCATGCACGCACCTCCAAACACAAGCATGCGAGGCTGCAGGCACGGGTGACGGGAAGCTCCGGAGTTCGATCTGGGGTCAGACACCATGGCCACGACCCCATTGTGGGGGGCAAATCCGGTGCTAAGCTGGGGAATAAGTAAAATGCCCTGAGCTCGGCACATGTGCAGTAACAGAGCGAATTGGGCTGCTCCCATCACACACAGCATACAGTCATTCACTAAATGGATCAGGACTCGTTCTGATGGAAATATTCTGGGCCGTAGTTTTTTACAGAGGGATGAAATCTTCCACATGTTGGAGAATGTTGGGAATAAATAAACAGATTAATAATTAAGTAAGCGTGTTAATTCTGTTGCACACCTGTTACCCATCTGAACCAACATTATGACTCTCAGCGTGTGTATGAGATGCATTCTGTCTCATCTTCATGCATGACATGAGGCCCAGTAATGAGGAAGAGTAGCTCTTTCATCGCTAGCAGCAGCTGTTCAGTCACACAGGTTATACATAATAAAAAGGTTTGTATGCGGAGCAGTAGTTCACAAAGTTAACAAAGACTGATTTCAAGTGAAATCCACAGTAAGTTCTGTACTGACATGGGCTGAAAGGCCACTCAGAAGGAAAGAGGACAAACTCCAAAAGCAACATAAGAAGGAAGGTTCCAGCACATCACATGTCCTGTAGTCTAATAAAAGTAAAACTCAAGAGTTTGGCCATAATGACCATTGTTACAATTAGAAGAGGCCTGAGAACACCATCCCTACTGTTAAGTACAGCGGTGGCAGTATCATGTTGCCTGGATATTTTACATAGCTTCATGAGGATTTTTGTTAGAAAAAAGATGGGGAAAAAGGGAAGCAAGATCTCAAAACATCAGGCCAGGATGGGTCTTCCAAATAGACAATGTCCTTCAGTATGCCCTCAAATTAGTTAGAAAGATGCTTAAGGACAACAAAGTCTTTGTTTTTGAGCGGCTATCACAAAGCCCTGACCTCACACAGAGAAAATTTGTGCCCATAGCTGGAAAGGTTTGGATGAGCAAGGAGGACTACAAACCTGACCCAGTTTCACTGGTTCTGTCAGAAAGAATGGGCCAATATTCTAGGAAGCTAGTGATAAGGTTGTAAAAGATCTGTTGGAGTAGCTTGTGTTGTGAGCAATTGTTCTGTCAACCAGCACTCCAGTCCTGCCCTGCCCTGCCCTGCCCTGCCCTGCCCTGCCCTGCCCTGCCCTGCCCTGCCCTGCCCTGCCCTGCCCTGCCCTGCCCTGTCCTGTCCTGCCCTGCCCTGCCCTGCCCTGTCCTGTCCTGCCCTGCCCTGCCCTGCCCTGTCCTGCCCTGCCCTGTCCTGCCCTGCCCTGTCCTGTCCTGCCCTGCCCTGCCTTGTCCTGCCCTACCCTGTAGTGCCCTGCCTTGCCTTGTCCTGCCCTGCCCTGCCTTGTCCTGCCCTACCCTGTAGTGCCCTGCCTTGCCTTGTCCTGCCCTGCCCTGCCCTGTCCTGCCCTGTCCTGACATTTATTTTACAGAACATTTTGCAGAATTAATGCTGAAAATGTTATAGTTTTCATAAATATGGTTTAGGTTGCTCAGTAGTTCGACTGTCCAGTTTAGCACTCCACACTCCATCACCATGCTGTTGAGTTTGTTTTTATCAAACCGGACACTGTTTATTAAAGCTGTTATGTTTGTTTATATTTGTTAAAGCTCTTTTTGCATTTAGGAATTGTAGCTTTAATGTGTTAATGTGATATTTTTCACTTTTTTCATGACCTGCATTCACCATTCATTCTTTAGAGGAATTATTTTCAGAACAAAATAGCCTTTGTTGCAAAACCCAACATTTTGCCTGAGTTCTTCCGGCTTCTATGCATCATTTCATGATGTCCTATTAGGCCACGTCGTGTTTCACAGACTCGCTGACTCTTCGCATGATAAAATACGGAAACAGTCAAACGACTGGCACTACTGATGAAGATAAGTTGCAGCAGCATGATCTCACACTGAAAAATAAGACAATCTGACTTCTAATTAAAGCACCTTTACTCTGTGGCAGAAATACTCTTTTTTTAACTGTACTTTACTTTACTTTACTTTACTATTATTTACTTTACTTTGATCAAAACTGACTTGTAAATCTGTGACTTTCCCTGGGATATAATTATCATAATCATCCCATGTTTATCTCACCATTATGTGCAGCAAATCTCACAGATTTACAGAACTGCTGCAAAGAATGTCATCTTGGGGTCAACATGTCGCCATGACAACCATTAGTTGCTGTCTATATGCCAGGCAGTGGTTTGGGAATGATGCCAGAAAAGTGTTTTGTCCTACCATCAGAAACATGAACAGGAAGAGTTTGTCAAACTCCACTGAGACTTTTTTGGACCAAAGGAAGAGCGTTTAAAAGTTAGCACACAGCTTCAGTTAATACATCTAGAAACCACCAGTCAGGCTGGAAACCTGGGTGTAGTGATGGACTCAGACCTGAACCTTCAGAGGAACATAAAGACAGTAACAAGGTCGGCCTTCTATCACCTAAAGAACATCTCCAGGATTAAAGGACTAATGTCTCAGCAGGACCTTGAAAAACTAATTCATGCATTCATCTTTAGTAGAAGTGATTACTGCAACGGTGTCTCCACAGGTCTGCCTAAAAAGTGGATCAGACAGCTGCAGTTGATCCAGAACGCTGCTGCCCGCGTCCTCACTAGAACTAAGAAAGTGGAGCACATCAGCCCGGTTCTAAAGTCCCTACACTGGCTCCCTGTAGCTCAGAGAATAGACTTTAAAATACTTCTGTTAGTCTATAAATCACTGAATGGCTTAGCACCAAAATACGTTACAGACTTGTTGTCAGTGTATCAACCACCCAGACCTCTCAGGTCTTCTGGCTCAAATCTACTCTGCAGAACCAGAACCAGAACCAAACATGGAGAAGCAGCTTTTAGTTCTTATGCTCCACTAATCTGGAAAATACTCCCAGAAAACTGTAAAAGCGCCAAAACCCTAAGTTGCTTTAAATCAAGATTAAAAAATAATTTGTTTAGAGTGGCCTTTGACTAGGCCATCTAAACATTATTAGTAAAGTTTTTAGTCCAGCTTTCCTTTCATTTCTTATCAATCATTTTATCATTATTTTTTCATTTTCTATCTTTTATCATTTTAATTATTCATTTTCATTCTCTTTAATTATTTGTTTTCGTTAATTATTTGATTAACTTTATGCCACTGTAAAGTACTTTTCCTATTATCTCTCTTTTTCTTTTTTTCATGTACAGCACTTTGAATTGTCTTGCTACTGAAATGTGCTATAAATAAACTTGCCTTGCCTTTAACTAGGACTATATGATTTGTTCAGATGAGACCAAGGTTGAGCTTTCTGCCACAAACCATTCAAATAAATCTGAAATAAAGCTAAGGATGGAGATGCAAAATCAACAGCTCATGTCCACTGTGATGTACGGTGGAGAACCTGTTATGGTGTGGGCCTGTTTCTCTTCCAAATAGCCCAGGCATCCATTTTTGAACCCATGGCATCATTAATTTAGTTCCTAGAAATCCTGTAAAAAAAACGGATCAACTTAAGAAGAAAACACCAGAGGGGACCCAAGACTCTGGATGATCTAGAAAGACTGATCAAGCATCCCCCTCTGTCTGCTTCAACCTTGTGAAATGTTGTTGGAGAAGACGTGTTGAAAAGCCGCCAAAGGTGCCAACAATTATTTATTTTTTCTTAAAACAATTTTTTTTAATTCAGTTTGAGATTATGTAGCCACAATAAACACACAAACAATATTATTTATTTTATACTGTATTTGCAGTAGCTTTTTAAAGCTACATTGGTCTACACTTAATCATTTCAGATGTTGAAGCATCACTGCTCTGCCTCTGATGATGCCACACTTTGGTCCTTTGGTTTTAACAATTCAGCTCAGAAGGCTCACGGTGTTATGATGTTCTTTAACACACACATACCTACTTAGACATGAAGGGCTTTTCATAGCGTATCTCAGTGCTATAAATGTCTTCACTCCTCGTCACCCTGTCTTTGGGTCAGCATTTCTGCCAAACTGTATACCGGGGGCTGCAAGGGAGCTGCGGGCAGCTCTGCAGCAAAAGAAGGCCACATATGCTTACATATTCTGGAAATATTACATCATGTTGTTTTTCTTGTTTTATATGAGCTCTATTCTTAAACGTTGCATGTTAGCATACATGTTTAGTCATATTTCAGCAAAAATTAATCTTCTTCTTTCAGCTGTATTGTATAATATCTACAATTAAAACAAGCCAGTACAGTTGATCAGATTAATAACATAGAAATGTTTAAATTGCTGTTTCTGATATTACAAACATCAACATGTAAGATACACCAAAAACAAGTCTAAAAATGTTCTAGGGTGATTGGAGTTTCTGGGCAAACCTACTGATTGCGTTCCTGCACCATCCAGTCATCAGCCGATAGGACTATTCAGTTTTAAATTGTGTTTTTTGTTTCTCTGTGTGTTTCCTGTCCCACCCCTTGGTGTTCTGGTTCCATCCCTTCTGCAGAGTAATGAGATGCTGGAACTACAGCGCAGCAGGATGAGGGAGGAGATCAAGGAGTACAAGTTCAGAGAGACCAGGCTGCTTCAGGACTACACTGAGCTGGAGGAGGAGAACATAACCCTGCAGAAACTGGTTTCTACACTCAAGCAGAGCCAGGTTACAAAGATGATCATCAACACTTTATTCTCCTATTGGGTTAGAGTTTGCACGTCATTATGGTGTTACTTTTCACCCACTCATGACATGTATGCATTCTCACTTTACCCGTCACAAGGAAACTTGACCCCTTAATGACTTGTCATCAGTTTAAAGAAGAAACGCCACCCTTAGTAAATGAGTCACACTTTAAACATGCTTTGCTGGTGTTCCCAGGAGCAGTCTCAGGTTCAGATAAACCAAACTCTGCTCTCACTAATTAATCACCTCTTTGTGAAATGCATGATTTATGTTGATGTCATGAAGTGGATGCCCTCAGGTGTGTCTGGGGTTAAGTCAACAGAAAGCAGCTTCATTTAAGTAAAAACAGGAAAAATAGAAATGTCAGATATCGGAACTGGAAAATTTTGGAAATGTGTGGAATTTTCCAAATCTGGAAAAGTTTGGAAAAAGAGAGAAAAATAAAAATATATATTTGTGTTTTTTAGACTTCATTTCTGATCCATTTGTTCAAAAGTTCAGTCCATCCATCCATCCACCTGTTTATCCATCTATCCATCCATCCATCCATCCATGCATCCCTCCATCCATCCATCCCTCCATCCATCCATCCATCCATCCCTCCCTCCATCTATCCATCCATCCATCCCTCCCTCCATCTATCCATCCACCCATCCATCCATCTATCCACCCATCCATCCATCTATCCATCCATCCATCCATGCATCCCTCCATCCATCCATCCATCCATCCCTCCCTCCATCTATCCATCCATCCATCCCTCCCTCCATCTATCCATCCACCCATCCATCCATCCATCTATCCACCCATCCATCCATCTATCCATCCATCCATCCCTCCCTCCATCTATCCATCCACCCATCCATCCATCCATCTATCCACCCATCCATCCATGCATCCCTCCATCCATCCATCCATCCATCCCTCCCTCCATCTATCCATCCATCCATCCCTCCCTCCATCTATCCATCCACCCATCCATCCATCGATCCACCCATCCATCCATCTATCCACCCATCCATCCATCTATCCATCCATCCATCCCTCCCTCCATCTATCCATCCACCCATCCATCCATCTATCCACCCATCCATCCATGCATCCCTCCATCCATCTATCCATCCATCCATCCCTCCATCCATCCATCCATCCATCCCTCCCTCCATCTATCCATCCATCCATCCCTCCCTCCATCTATCCATCCATCCATCCGCCCATCCATCTCCATCTATAAACCCTAATTACTTTCGAAATAGTTTCCTTAAATTCATTGTGATCTTGTGTAATTATACTCTAAAAAAGAACTACAAATTCTGGAAAATTGAGTCTAGGAAGTCTAGAATTTTGACCTTTTGTATACTAGAACCGGGCTATGTAATTAAAAAGCAATCAGCGTGTGCAAATGAATAATTGATTTTTCCATTTTGCCTCACATCAGGTGGAGTATGAGGGGCTGAAGCATGAAATCAAAGTGCTGGAGGAGGAGACCGTCCTTCTCAACAGCCAGCTGGAAGATGCATTACGTCTGAAGGAAATCTCTGAGGGACAACTGGAGGAAGCCCTAGATGCCCTCAAGACTGAGCGTGAGCAGAAGAACAATCTGAGGAAGGAGCTAGCCCACCACATTAGTCTGAGCGACAGTGTTTATGGAGCAGGGGCCCATATAGCGCTCACTGTCACTGGTGTTGAGGGTCTCAAGTTCACCGAAGAGACCAGCGGAACAAATACTCCTAACGGTAGCGCCCTCCCAGCTGCTAATGGCAACATCGAGGACAGCAACCGCTGCAATGGCCACCTGCACCACGGCACAGGGTTAGCTAAGACAAACGGTGATTACCGAGCGGGCAGGAAGGGAGACGGCCTTGTTCCGGACCTGTTTAGTGAACTTAACCTGTCCGAGATGCAGAAGCTCAAGCAGCAACTGCTGCAGGTGGGTCGCATGTTTTCACTCAGCTACAGGTGACAGTGGTCTGCTGAGGCGGATAAATCAGAAACACACATTAATCTTCTCACAGATTATGTTTCAGCTTATAGAGACGGAGCTGAAAGCAGTGCTCAGTTTGTGGAGGTTTGCAGTTAAAATGGGAAAATTACAAGGTGGGAACATTTTAAGAAGAAGCACGTAGAAAAAAAATGGATGGATAGAAATTACAGTAAGATAAGCAACAGAATAATGTTTGTTAAGATCCATGAAGATCATAGTTTAGGTTATGATGCACTCCACCAGTACAGATATAAGGGAAATGTTAATATTTGTCCATTTGATGCAGCTGATATAGTATCTACATCATACTTTAATCCATTCTAACCTTACATCAGGCTATCAATAATATAAAATAAAGTTAATAATGTACATTCACCCCTAATACCGTTAGCTGAGATCCAGTGGGACACTGGGAATTAGATTTCTGTCTGCTATATAGGTGCAAATGTTATTATTCTGAAATCATTTATACATTTCTGTGGATTCAACGGAAGAAACTGTCAACATAGGATTAGCTGGTCAGAAAAATATATTTATAATATGTTTTTATATTATGAATATTAAAATGTACATAAACTATTTATATATAAAAATGTCAGTCAGTCATTTTCTACCGCTTATTCCATAGTGGGTTGTGGGGGAGCTGGTGCCTATCTCCAGCAGTCTATGGGCGAGAGGCGGGGTACACCCTGGACAGGTCGCCAGTCCATCGCAGGGCAACACACAAACAACCATGCAAACACTAATTCATACACCTAAGGGCAATTTTAGAGTGACCAATTAACCTAACAGGCATGTTTTTGGACTGTGGGAGGAAGCTGGAGTACCCGGTGAGAACCCACGCATGCACGGAGAGAACAAGCAAACTCCATGCAGAAAGACCCCCGGCCGGGAATCGAACCCAGGACCTTCTTGCTGCACGGCAACAGTGCTACCCAGTGTGCCACCGTGCAGCCCTATATAAAAATGTATTTTTATAAATGTATTTTTCAAAGAACTATTTTAAGTCCAGGTAAAAAGACTCACTTTATGAGGTTTTTATCATTTTGTTTTATTTCTAGCAGCAAAGTTTCTTCCTCCAGATTTCAGGATCTATTAATTTATTCATCTAAATGTTTATAACTCCATTTTTAAATGTTCTGAGCTTTTTAATAGTTTAATTCTTTGCTCCAAACATGTCTCTTCTCCCTTACCAACAGACCTGATTTATGAGTTACAATGACGTACATTTACTGAGGCAGCTCCTCTTGGTTCCATTGGATTCTAAAGAAAATATATTTTTTATTAGCCTTTTTTATATTGTGTCTTTCACATTTATTTCCACCTCTAGTAAAAAGTGTCAAAAGATTTGAATAAATGATTCCTTTTATGCAGCAACATAATCTCCTCCAAATTAATATAGGTAAAATCCCCAGTGCCATCCTTATAGGCACCCTACAAATTCCTTTAAATAATGCAACTGCAGCATTTTTATATTGAACACTTTAAAGGTCATCAAAAGTCAAGAAGCCTTCAGTTACTAATCTATGACTTACTGCTTACCTGGAGGTCATTTTTTCTTTGCCATTGTTCAAAATAGGACAAACAACAGAACATGCTATTCAAGTATGTCTGATATGTGTTGAGGAAAATACCTTCTCACCAAAACTTATACATATCTAATGTCAGAACAGTAATTAAACCGTTAAAACAACTGTAACTGTGACAAACAAGGCTGAATGAGGACATTTATCTTTCTACCACAAAAGGTGAGGACAACGGTAAAAACAAACTGCTGGAGAGCTGTAGCAAGTACTTCAGATTGTGCTACCACCATAAAAGATTCATTTTACACATCTTTAACATTAGGCAGCAATAAATGTGAAAGAAGTTGATAATTGTCATTTTTCATTCTGTATCTTCATCTGGCAGGTGGAGTGTGAGAAGGCAGCTCTGCTCATGAACCTGCAGGAGTCGCAAACCCAGTTGCAGCATACGCAGGGTGCCCTGACTGAGCAGAATGAGCGCGTCCATCGCCTCACGGAGCACGTTAACACCTTGAAACACCTGAATCCAGACAAAGACTTTGACGACCCACAAGAGAGTGAGAAACCTGATGGCGGCTCCCCATCCCTGTCATCCAACAGCCACCATGATCCTGAGATCCTGGAGTGTAAGTACAAGGTGGCAGTGACGGAGGTGATCGACCTGAAAGCAGAGCTCAAAGCTTTGAAGGAGAAGTACAACCAGGCTGTGGAGAGTCAGGGAGACTGCCACAATGATGACAGAGTCCAGGCACTGACTGAACAGGTTGGTTATGTGTGGATTATATTCACAGCGTCACATTTATTTGGTGTTTAATTTGGTTTTTAGAGCCACATTAGCCACAAACTTCAGCTTATGTTGGTGGTGCTTTATGAGATAAATCAATTGCTGCATAACTGTATAGTGGAATGAAAATGATGCATGTTTTTTTGCTAAAATTTTTTGCGGATAGTGTGTCAAGCATATTTATTCTTTACATCCAGAATAAAAACTTTGCTGATTCTTCTTTATACAATACAAATCAGGTGGAAACATCAGTGAACATGAATTTTCACGTTTTGCCTCAGATTTGGACTTTGACTAGGCAATTCTAACACTCTCCATGTCCAGATGATGGATTTAACAGAGATAGTTAAAGCCTGGGATCTTGTTTTCTAATCTAACTATACTCTATACTGTTTACTAATTAGGTGACCTTTGAAGATATTAGGTTGCAAGGGATTTAATGTAAGTATCAGAGTAAAGGGGCTGAATACAGATGCATAACTAATTTAAGAGATTTTTATTTGACAACCATACGTTTCTGTGGATTCCTTCCATTTAACAATTATACATTATTTTGTGTTGATCTATAGAACACATTGATGTTTGCAGTAACATGACACTTCACCTTTTTTATTGCGACAAGATAACTGACCGTAATATTATCAATTTGCTGTTAAATACTACTAATTACACTTCACGTAATCTAAATAGTTTCTTAACATCAGATTTCAGATTTGGAGCGAAGCTACCGCGAGAGCCGGGAAAGGGTGGCTAGCCTGGAGGCAGAGCTCAGAGCTGCAGCAAACACTGCAACAGAGAGCCAGAGCATGCTGAACACAGCGCAGGACGAGCTCGTAACTTTCAGTGAGGAACTGGCGCAGCTCTACCACCATGTCTGTCTCTGCAATAATGAGACCCCGAACCGCGTCATGCTGGACTATTACCGGCAGAGCCGCATCACACGCAGCGGCAGCCTCAAAGGCCCAGAAGATCCTCGAGCTTTGCTCTCTCCTCGCCTGGCGCGACGCCTTGCTGCAGTGTCTGCAGCCTGCTCATCTGATTCCCTGCGCAGTCCAATGGACTCCCCATCCAAAGATGCCCACCACAGTAACACAGCAAGCAACTCAGCGGACTCTTCGTCTTGCCACAGTAGCCCCATCCACAATATCACCGGGTCTCCATCTATCAGCATATCCCGGTGCCCGTCTCCAGTGCCCTCAGACACAGGCGGGGACCTGAGGAGGGAGCCCATGAATATCTACAACCTGAATGCCATCATCCGAGACCAGATCAAACATCTCCAGAGAGCAGTTGATCGCTCACTGCAGCTGTCCAGGCAGAGAGCTGCAGCCAGAGAGCTGGCAACTATGCTTGACAAGGACAAGGAGTCCTGCATGGAGGAGATCCTAAAGCTCAAGTCCCTCCTCAGTACCAAAAGAGAACAGGTAGCCACACTACGGCTGGTCCTCAAGGCAAATAAACAGGTGAAAACCTTCCTTTATAATGCAAGATAATTTGTTAAATATATTTTTCTTTAATAATTCTTTAAACCAGTTTTGATTCTTGCAGACAGCAGAAAATGCCCTGGCTAACTTGAAGAGCAAGTATGAGAATGAAAAGGCAATGGTGACAGAGACCATGATGAAACTGAGGAATGAACTGAAGGCTCTAAAGGAAGACGCTGCCACCTTCTCCTCTCTCAGGGCCATGTTTGCCACAAGGTGAGAGAAAATCTGTCAAAATGAAACGGATAATAATGCACAAATCTTGTAAAAAAAAAAAAAAAAAAAGCAAACAAACCAGAAAATGCAAAGAGAAATAGCTTTAACGGGCCTGCAGCAGAACAGATATCCTAACCTTGTCTCTTTGCAGATGTGATGAGTATGTTACCCAGCTGGATGAGATGCAGAGGCAGCTTGCTGCAGCAGAGGATGAGAAGAAAACGTTGAACTCCCTCCTTCGAATGGCAATCCAGCAGAAATTGGCCTTGACTCAACGGCTGGAGGACCTGGAGTTTGACCACGAGCAGATTCACCGTGGCCGTGGCGCTAAAGTGCCCAAGATCAGAAGCAGCCCACCCAAAGTAAGTCATGTACGTACCCTGCATGAAGCCTCAGTTTCTGCCTATGTGTATATTAAGTTCAGGCATATGTCAACTGCATCAGTTCTGTTATGACAGGATTAATATAAATACTAGAATCCCTGCAGATGTATTTACTCAGTAGCAACAGTAGAGCTCCATCCTCAAAGTATCTTCAGTTCTGAACAGTTAGGTTTAACCTAAAGCTGTCGATGGTTTTTAAGGAAATCATTAGATTGTATAAAACATTTAAATCCCTTGAACTTTTTCAAATTCTGTTACTTTAGAACCACAAACTTGGAGAAATAACATAGCTCTACAAAGTTTTGACTCAGGATAGTAGGACAGATTTTTATTAATGGAAAGATCTGAAAACCATGTTGCATTTCCTCCCACTTCACAGTTATGCACTCCTGTGTGCATGTTGACACTCAAGGTTGTAATGTGACAAAATTAGAAAAAGTTCAAAGGGTATGGATCCTCACAGCGCCTCCTTGTGGGTGATTTTGCAACATCCGAGATTATTTTAAGCGATCACATCAGTGCTTTTCTTCTATAATTAAAATGTATGACGTAGCTCATCTGCTGTTTTGAGAAGCCTGGAAACCGCTAAGATCTCTTTCTTTATGTTTTACAATCAGTCCCAAACTGGTTAACAATTCTCAATGCAATGCAAACGTCAGTTCCAGTGACAAAGTCCTACCACCAGATGGTAGTGTTGGATTATGTCTTCTTTTTGTGTTTTATTTCACAGCAGTGTAGGACAATGAGCCGAGTTACTGGTTCCTCTGACTCTGACTCTAGAACTATTGTTTATAGAGTAAAATCAGTCCAGTGCTTCTGTGAACTGTGCCTGTGATGTCAGTCTCTCTTGAATGGAGTAATCCTCCTGTTTTGCTTTTCCTATCCTGTTCTCTAACCTCGAGTGTCACCACTCTGTATATCTGTCTAATTTATCAGTTTTTTGTAGATTGTCAGCAGCCTTCTGCCTCAGTACCGACATTCTCCCCACAGCTAAGGCGAGGGAGACCCTCTCTAGCCCGCAGGTAACAAGCTAGAGAACCTGCTGGCTGTTTCAAATCTCTCCTAGTAGCACTTCTGCATCTAGATAACTGGTCCTGCATGTTCTCGATATTCACACTGACTTCACCTAGTACTTGATGAATAAAATATTGCATCGTAGTGCATTAAAATTATTTATCTTTTATTCTAGCGTTAAAGATTTTCTCACTATGCATGTATAATGTTGCATGGCAGTGCTCTTTAGATGCTTATTTATTTAATTTTGAGTCCACATTTCTTTTCGAAGAACAATGTTTACCTGCAGTGTTGAGTACCAGTGGCCTCACAGCAATTTTTAAAACTGTCCAAAAACTAAATTTACTGATTTGTGAAGTTTAAAAAAAACAGTTTTATCCAACCTAATGAAGAAGATTTGTTTTTTTATCTAACCAGATATTTTGGACATGTATCCAAGGCAACCGCTGGCAAATCTATATTTGTTCTGTTCTTGTTGTCTTTCTTTCCAGCCGTGTTTAAATTAATTGGTTATCCCCTGAAACTACGTCCTGATGTATAGGGCAGCTTTTCATTGTCTTTGATGGTGTTTAAAGGAAATGCTTGACTTGACTTTAGAAAAAGCTGCTTTTCCTAACTGAGATGAGAAGATTTAGCATGGCTCTCATTTCCCTGTCCAGTAAGCCTAAAGCTGCCATTAGCAGTGTGTCTGACCAATTGCCTAGACTGACTATATTCAATATTTGCACAAAAACACCCTTAAAACTCACTAATGAGTCTCGAAAAAGTATTCATACCTCTTGATCCTTTTGTTGTCAGTTTGCACGTATCCCAGCTTTCAACTGGAATTATCTGTTAGAACAAAAACACAATGTAGTGCATGTATTTGAAAAAAAAATAATTATGTATGGTTTTCAAATCTTTTGGCAAATAAAAATCTGAAAAGTGTGTTTTGAATTTGTATTTTGCGCTTCTCTAAAGTTCTGTTCTGTGCTTCAGGTTCAGTTTAATTTCATCACTAAATTTTTTCAGTGTGAAAATTGCTTTTTGTCCACTTTTTTGAATAATCTGCAGATAACTGCACAGCCAGGCAGTGATTTTCCTTTTTCCTGTCTTTGTGCTCAACACACCCAGCTGCTGTCAACAATTTCATTTTCTGCAAGCAAACTAACTCTTTACAGGAAAGCTAAACTCTTTTTCCCAAGATGTCTAAGTTTTCCTGAGTAAACCCCATCCTTTTTAAATATGTCAGATGTTGCATCTTTTGCTCTTTCAACGCTATTTTCTTTTCTTCCTTTGCACATTTACTGTTGTTTTCACAAACTGTCTTTCTGCTTGTTTGTGTCTTTTTTCAGTCGTAAATTTTTGGACGACCTCCAGGAATACCAAGCAGCCCTGTCCAGCAGTCGCAGCCTTCTCTCCCCATGCGACCCACGTAGCTGCTTGGCCCACCAGCCCCATCCTCCCGGCACCTAGTCCTGCTGCCACCAGCCCAGACCGCAAGCCCTGGTCTGGTAGGAGCCATGCAGAGGCAGAGACCCCCTGGATGAGGGAGCGGGTCTTCTCTTCCCTCAGCCCAGCAGTCCACCCCTTACTGAACTCTGTCCCCTCCCCAATCTCGACATGGCCTGGCTCTGGCAGGCCTCCTGGCTTCCTGGGTTGTAGAAGAGATGCAGGACGTGCTCCCATCTTCTTGATGTGACTGCCTGCAGTGGAACCAGTAAACGGACTGAACTGAGGCAGAAATGCCTAATATTTCTATTAGTTCACACTGTTATTTATTAATAATTTATTGACTCTATTTATTGTTTATTTATGGGATTTATTGTTGCCTTCTGTTTTGATTTTTTTGTCTTATATTTTTATAAGAATTCATTCCTGCTGTGGAGAAGAAGTGATCAGTTTAGCAGATTCGCATTGACAACATTGTCAGTTTTGTTCTTTCATCAAAAATGAAACAAAAATAGAAATCTGATTCTACTCTTTTTAGAAAAAGCTTTGCTAATTAAACCATGAAGCATTTTGTGAGTATACCAACCAAAACATAAACCATATATGGAGGGTTTTTACAGAGTAGTCCTTAGACACATGACATAAGGCAGTTCCAGCAGACTAAAGAAAGGAAAATGTTTTTGTGCTTCTGGTGGTTGATTTCAGCTATTCTTCTTTCAAAGGTTTTTCTTGTGATGCTTGTTTATGAATTACCTTAACATATTTTTAAATTAGATATATAAAGACTGTTTTATACCACGTATTGTTTATTTATTATAAACTTTTTTTACAGCAGATCTTGGTGATGTTTGTAGTTCAGCTCTCAGAAACTGAGTAGAGTAGATCAGGTTTGTGGCTTTTGACCTGTTTTTTCCTTTTGAATTGCACAGGTTTAAATGACCACAGAGTGAAGGGATACTAGTAAAAGTTCAGAGACCTCTTCGTGTTGTATTAAGGTCACTGTTATTTACACATTCTGTTGTCCTCACTGAGTATTTTCTGTCTTTCTCGCTGTAAACGTTGTGGAAAACAGCCATGGTAATATTTTTTTTCTTTATTGTGCAGCTTTGCTTATTTGTTTTCACTGCCTGCCCTTGTTTCGCCACGTCCCTTTGCTTCCCCCAATCAGAATGCAGTATAATACAAGCACAAATCTGCACTATGCATTAGAGCAATACAGCAGCAGTGGTCACAGACTGATCTGGGTGAGATTTCTATTCAGTTTTGAACCATTTCTATAAGCAAGCTGTCTGGAATGGTTAAATAAAAGTGTTCCAGACAGAAGAGGGACAATTTTCTGTAACAAAATTAAAATATTGTCTCTTTTTGAGATATAGAAAATACTGGAACTGCAAAAAAAGTTCCTAGTTCATTGTTCTGTATCTTTCCAACCCCCTCATATTATCTCTTCTGTTAAAGATCTCGCTGCACTGATTGTTTTGCCTCATGGATTTAAAACCTTACATAGCCAGTATTAGTAGTTGTAATGACATCATTGGGTGGACGTCCTGCTCAGTGTGTGTGTTCATGTGTTTCATTTGTCTTTGTTTAACACTACAGATTGCTACTTTTGCAACTATGGGGTGATGAAAACATGTGTGGCTCTGAGGCAGCAGCTGAATATGTGCTGATTCATTAACCTCTCCTGGTTTGCTTGAACATTAGATGTGAATGGAGAGAGAGACACACACAGATCGAATCCCTGAAAACAGCCTGTGGTGTGACAGGAATGTTTGCAGTATGCTGGAATATAGAGGGTTTTACAGTTTCTCCAATATTTGAAACAGTGTTAAACTGGTTACACTAGCAAATAAAAGATGTGTCCTTTGTTTCTGCATTTCTGTTTTTTTAAACATAGAAAACAGCTGAAGAGTGAAACAGTTCAAACAAAACAATATTTAACACTAATCTTTGTGTCCATTTCCCTGCAACACCCCACATTAAAATAGTAAACAATTAAAGTGAAACACCACAGATTCCCAGTTGGATTGAGCTCTGGACTTTGACTAGGCCCTCTAAAACATGAATATACTTTGATTTAAACCATTCCATTATAGCTCTGGCTGTATGTTTAGGGTGGTTCTCCTGCTGGAAGGTGAACCTCCACCCCAGTCTCAGGTCTTCGGCAGCCTCTAAGAGGTTATCTTCCAGGATTATCCTGGATTAAGCTCCATCCATCTTCTGCTCTACGCTGACCAGCTTTCCTGTCCCAGCTGAAGAAAAGCATCCCCACAGCATGATGCTGCCAGCCCCATGTTTCACTGAAAGGATTCTGATTTTTGGGGTCATGTGCAGTCTTTGTTTCCTGGAATACATAACGTTTTACATTCAGGCCAGAAAAGTAAAGTTTGTTCATGTCTGACCAGAGTACCTTCTTCCCGTGGCTTCAAACATGGCTTTCTTCCTACCATTCTTCCATGAAGGTCAGATTTGTGGTGTACAAGTGATCACTTTCCTGTCTAGACTCTCCCACCTGAGCTGTGGATCTCTGCAACTCCTCCAGAGGTATTATAGCCCTCTGGTCTGGCCAGTCAGTTAATGTCACTTTGAACAGAGCTCTGTGAGATGTTCAGCCTGGGAGATTTTTAGTTTTATAACCTAATCCTGCTTTAAACCTCTCCAATAACTAATCTTTGTTGACCGAGTATGTGATTTCAGACAATGACTGGTTGTTCTGGATTTTATTTAGAGGCATCAGAGTATAAAAAAAATCAAAACTGGAAACTAAAATTTTCTAAATTCTATTTGTAAAAAATGGAAATCGCAAATTATTTTCCTTCCACTTCACAATCATGCACCACTTTTTTTCCCTAAGATCTTTATAAAATACATTGAAGTTTGTATTTTTAATGCGACCGTTTAAAATATGAGCATGCTTCACCTTGAAAGAAGGGGACTTAGTAATTAAATCTGATTATTAAAAGTTCCCAAACGCACCACCAGCAGCGGGGCGCTGAGACAGGCGGGCGGGGCTCAGAGCTACACCCCCATCAAGGTGACTTTGGAGGGAGACCAAGGATCAAGCCGGCCAGGCTGAGACTGTAAACACTGTTTACTGAACTCCTGTTGGTGCTCGTTGGGCGGATGTCGCTTATTGGACCGGACGGACCGGACCGCACATGGCCTGCCGCTGCTGCGAACAGGAGAGCGCGTCTCTAAAACTTAACTTTTAATTTCGATCTTTGTTCGACATTGACAGCTGTCCTCTGAAGCAGTCTGTCTGAATGTCTGAGCGGGTATGGATGAGAGGACAATGGAAGGCTTCAACAGAGTCGCTTTTCGGAGGAAGCAGCGCAGTCTGGGCGGCGCGCAGAGAGAGGCTGCAGGTGGGTTTATTGGGAATATTCAGCTCTGCTTCCCTGTTTGCATTTGTTCTGCTGAGACTGTAAGACTCGTTCGTTTTACTTGTTTAACATTTTTTAAATCCCTTAGCACAATTCCTCATGAACGCTCAGTTTTATGCCCTGTTACTCATTTTATGGCTTTATGGCTTTAACATTGGATGTGCCCTCGCGTGTTTTCCTCAGTCTGATTGGGAAAGCTTGGAAAAGCCCTCACCTTTATTCACCAACACACCTACAGGTGTGGTTTACACATCACTAATGTCAGGCATGAGAGGTTTCAGTCAAGTCCCAACCTGCTGAGAGCTGGTGGCTGGAGGGCAGATTTTCCCCCAGTGTAATGTAGACGACTGTCATATGAAATCCAGGAACCTTTTCTCTTTTTAAGAAACACCGGAAGAACTGTTGCTTTAATGCGTTTTGTCTTCCAGCCTTAGTTTTAAAAATCTGATCAAATATTTAGCATATGTTCTTACAAGCTGCATGATGGATCTTTGCAAACTTGCAACAACTTTTCTCAGGCTCTCAGATTCCTGAGAAAGAAGAATCAGAATCCATCCCATGTTCAGACTGTTTGCTCTGTTTGGGCATGACCATCTGAGGCAGGAAGAGCTCACATAATTTAACCTTATCTTGGAATTCCTACTTGTGTAAACATGCTGCTGGGATACTTAACTGCATTCAGATGGACTTGAACTTTCCTCTGTGGTTGATAGGGGCACTGCTCAGATTAGGTAACACTTTAGCTCATATATTAATGGCAGTCTCATAAAGTCAGCTCCAGTTACAGGTTATAAACTGATTCAGGAAGTGAGTTAGACTGTGGATCACCCACAGGTATAATCTCACCTCATGCTATGTGAACATTGCTAAAGCCATATTCGTATAGGTTGCGTTCATCAGCTTATAGCTGCCCTGTGTAGAGCACCATTAACATAAATTACACTATGTATTTTTTGTTTGTGCTTTTGTGCCATTTGACGAAAAGATATGAAGCACAAAATTATTAATCTAATGCTGTAGTGAATAATAGTAAGTTGAGTAAGCTGTTTTCCTCATTTTGTTAAATTATTTAGAGGTTTCTGTTGACAATAAGCAGTTCTGATCACTGTTGCTGTTGCATTCATTTTTATAATGTCACCACTTCTCCCTGCAGATAAAACAAATCCATCTTGTATTTCAGTAACTTTCTTGAACCTTCTGAATCAAACTAATAGGTCCTACTGGTTCCTTTGATCACACTAGGTTCCCTGCACCTCTTCATCTTGCAGTGCTTTTATTATGGCTGCATGATCCAGCTTTTCTTGGAACATAGGCATTCAGGAGAGATAATGTGCTCTACATTAAACAGACTTTAATAAAAGGCTCTACCTCAGTTCATGAAGTTATTTAAAAAACCTTGTTTTAGTCTGTATTTAAATGTACAATGAGACAGGGGTGGAGGTTCACCTTCCAGCAGGACAACCACCTTAAAGATAAACCCCAAATGACCCGCTGCTAAAACTGCAATTAATTCACAATTATGAGCTACTTTGTGTTCATCTGTAACATGAAAAATATGTTGAACTTTGTGGATGTAACGTATCAAAACATGAAAATATTCAGGCGTTTTGAATCCTGTAGAACAGGTTTAATAATTGATTCCAAACAAACCTAGAGCATCTTTAGTCAAAGTTTGCAGGTTTTTACAGTAAATGCACACAGACCAGGTTTTAGTGCTCAGTCCGGACAGCTTTGGATCTTGTACTGTAGTTTAGTGCTGGTGTTTTTGTGCAGACAGTGGGGCCTTTCTCCAACAATGAAGCTGCTTGTTCTTCGCTCAGGAGGGGCAGTGGGACTATGAATTAGGAGCTATGTGGCCTGCTGGCCTGCTGTAGCTGCCATTGTTTCGTTCCACTGAAGCTCATTTATCTTGAGCTAAGCCCTGTCCTCCGTGTCTTACTTCTATAGTGCTCCTCTTGTGCATCTTATTTCATTATGGCTTAAAAATTATTTAAAAATGAATGTTCCACATTATCACTAATCACAATTTAACAGTTTTTGATGTGGGGTGGCAAAGTAAATTTATATCAGTCAGCACTTTTTTCACATTCTAGGAAAAATGGCTCTGAAATGCAAATATTTTTATTTTACGGATGGAAACATCTGTGAAAAGGACTTGTGTTTGCTTACTGAGCTGCAGTAGAAACAGTCAGAAGTTTAGGAACCAGAGCTGGCCCAAACAGGCCATTGCTTAGGGCCCCCAAACCACAGGGGCTCCTATAAATGTTTGAATCACAGAGCATAGATCTAAAATTTTCAGATTTGTGTCTTGAGAATGAGAATACTGTTGAATTTGATTTGAAGGTTTCTATAAAGATAAATGAAAATATTTTAAATAGTTGAAAATATAAGATTTAAAGGAATTTGCGAGTTTTACGTTTTAAAAGTGCAAAGAGTAATATTTATTGTTTGGTTTAAAGTAACTTTAATGTGCTCCAGTCTTAAATTTCACAAACTTTATTTTTAGTGAATCACGGTATATCTTCATTACCATGTTGGCCGATGTTATTTTTTAACATATCAGAATCAGTCTGAGAAGTAAAATTGGGTTGATATTGACCACCATCTTGTTGCCATTTGTGTATGCGTTTCTGGACGGAGGTGCGTGGACCATGTGTTCTCTGGTTGGTCATGTGACAGTGATCATGTTGCAGCACAGGATTTTGGGGTGTTCAACTGAATCAGAGAAGCAGTCGGTGTATCCCTAATTATTTCAACACAAGTCAATCAACTAAGCAACAAAGCAACCCATATATAAATGGGGGTGCCATCAGGTTTTTAGTAAGAGTAAAAAATAGAAGCTTAATACAAAACAAAGGTCATTTGTTTCAGGTCCATTTTTTTTTGTTGTATCGATGCTTCTTGGCAATTAATCTCATTTCGTTATAACGCTTATTTATTTCCCCTTTTAATGGAGCCACATTTGTATGGAAAATGCATTTTTTGTTTGAGCAGCAGAATTTACTATGTGAGTTGTGGCCATGAAAAACTGCTAATGTTAAAAAGCTGATTCTGCTGTGGACTCTTGTTTGGTCTCCATTTATTTCACTGGATGTCTGAAGAAACAAGACATGAGGGCAATTTATCAAATTGTTGATTAACAAACAGGGAGAACCGTCAATCCTCTCCACTCCCAAACTCTGGAGGTAGTCTCTGATAAACGCTGCTCCGTGGGGGTGAACCTGGACATCTTGGAGGAGAGAGTTTGATCCATTAGAGATTCATAAGATTGTCTATGGTTGATGAATCTCATCTTCATATCACTTTGCTTTGAAATTTCCTCCAGTGATGATAGGCCTCCTTTTTCCAGTGAAGGAAAAATACTGCCCCACAGCATCACACTGCCTCCACCAAAATGTATCATACCCACAAGCCCCTTTTATTAGGTAGTACTTGATCAGTTTGTTAGTACCAACAGAGAATTAGCCAATCTCATGGCAGTAAGTCGTGGTGAAAATGAATTTCTGACATTTAAACCAGATATAAGAATACAAAAATACAAAGTACTGTCTGGAATGCAGTAGTTGTATTCCAGGTGAAACAAGCTCATACTTACATGCTAATGAAATATTCAAGCTGTTGGCAGAGTCTCGCTGAAGTAGATATCCGCACCTGACCCAGGTGATAGCATCCAAGATGCAAATGGTGAAAGGGAGTGATGGAGGATGAAACCCGGGAAGGAAAGGAAATCGCTATCGCAGTGTGGACTAATAATCTTGTACAGACTTTGACCATGGCAAAGCTGTTGGTCTCAAAATGGCTTTCTGAAAATGTCAGACACTGCTGATCTCCCTGATTTTCACACACAACACAGGTTTACAGAAAATGGTCTGAAAAGGAAAAATCTCCAGTGAGCAGCAGCTGAGTGGATGGAAATGCATTTTTGATGTCATAGGTCAGAAGAGAATGGGCCAACTGGTTCCGGATGACAGTCCGATAAGTTTGGGTTTCAGGTGGTCGGGTCAGAATTTGGTGAAAACAACATAAAAGCATGGATTCATCTTGCCTTAAGTTTAGGCTTATGGTGGTGGTGTCATGGTGTGGAGGGTAGGGGTGTACCAGTACACAAAAATCACCGTTCGGTACGTTTTTGGAGCGCTTCGGTCAAGAGAAATAAATAAAAATAGGATTTTTCAAGACACCTTCATGAGGACCACACAATTGAGGCACGTGACGTCACCCGGTACGGTGGAGCCAGGGTCCCACCCTGAAGCCAGGCCTGGGGTAAGGACCCGTCACAGAGCGCCTGGTGGCTGGGTTGCTCCTCGCGGGACCCGGCCGGGCCAAGCCCGAACGAGAGACGCAAGGCCATCCCCAGTGGGCCCACCACCTGCAGGGGGAACCATGAGGGACCAGTGCAAAGAGGATTGGGCGGCAGACGAAGGTGGAGACCTCGGCGGCCCGATCCCCGGATGGTTAGGCTGGCTCTAGGGACGTGGAATGTCACCTCACTGGGGGGGAAGGAGCCTGAGCTTATGCGGGAGGTCGAGAGATATCGACTAAAAATAGTCGGGCTCACCTCCAAGCACAGCGTGCTCTCTGGAACCCATCTCCTTGAGAGGGGCTGGACTCTTTTCTACTCTGGAGTTGCCCACGGGGAGAGGCGGGGTGTTGGGGTGGGTTTGCTTGTTGCCCCCCAGCTCAGCCGTCTGGTGTTGGGGTTTACCCCAGTGGATGAGAGGGTCGCATCCCTGTGCCTTCGTGTTGGGGACAGGTCTCTGACTGTCGTTTCAGCCTACGGGCCAAGTGGTAGTGCAGAGTACTCGGCCTTCTTGGCGTCCCTGTCAGGGGTGCTGGATAGTGCCCCTCCCGGGGACTCCATTATTCTGCTGGCGGACTTCAGCGCCCACGTGGGAAACGACAGTGACACCTGGAGAGGCATGATCTTGAGGAATGGCCTCCCCGATCTGAAACAGAGTGGTGTTTCATTATGGGACTTCTGTTCTAGTCACCGATTGTCCATAATGAACACCATGTTCAAGCATAAGGATGTTCATCAGTGCACTTGCTACCAGGACATCCTAGGCAGGAGGTCGACGATCGACTTTGTTGTCATACGTTCAGACCTTCGGCCGCATGTTTTGGACACTCGGGTGAAGAGAGGGGCTGAGCTGTCCACTGATTGGATCTGCTGGAAGAGGAGAAAGCAGGTCAGACTTGGCAGGCCTCAAGCGCATAGTGAGAGTCTGCTCGGAATGTCTGGCAGAGCCCTCGGCCAGCGATGTATTCAACTCCCTCCTTCAGGAGAGCTTTGACCAGATTCCGAGAGATGTTGGAGACATAGAGTCCGAGTGGACCATGTTCTCCGCATCTATTGTCGATGCTGCTGCCCGTAGCTGCGGCCATAAGGTCTGCGGTGCCTGTCGCGACGGCAATCCCCAAACATGGTGGTGGACATCGGCAGTAAGGGACGGTGTCAAGCTGAAAAGGAGTCCTATTGGCTGTGGTTGGCTTGTGGGACTCCTGAGGCAGCTGTCGGGTACTGTGAGGCCAAGCGTGCCGTGGCCCAGGCTGTGGCAGAGGCAAAAACCCGGGGCTGGAAGGAGTTCGGTGAGGCCATGGAGAAGGATTACTGGTTGGCCTCGAAGGAAGCGATTCTGGCAAACCGTCCGGCGCCTCAAGAGGGGGAAGCAGTGCTTCGCCAACACTGTTTACACACTTGACACTTCATCTCCTCAATCCTGTCACCACGCATTCCCTGGTGGAAACAGAAGCCGGGGACTCGGGGTTAGACTCTTTCATCACCCAGGCTGAAGTCACTGAGGTGGTTAAAAAGCTCCACGGTGGCAGGGCTTCGGGGGTGGATGAGATCTGCCCTGAGTACCTCAAGTCTCTGGATGTTGTAGGCCTGTCATAGTTGACACGTCTCTTCAATATTGCGTGCCGGTCGGGGACAGTGCCTCTGGACTAGCAGACTGGGGTGGTGGTCCCCCTTCATAAGAAGGGTGACCGGAGGGTGTGTTCCAACTACAGGGGGATCACACTCCTCAGCCTCCCTGGTAAGGCCTACGCCAGGGTATTGGAAAGGAGAGTCCGGCCGATAGTCGAACCTCAGCTGCAGGAGGAGCAGTGTAGTTTTTGTCCTGACCGTTGAACACTGGACCAGCTCTATACCCTCTACAGGGTACTCGAGTGTTCATGGGAGTTTGCCCAACCAGTCCACATGTGTTTTGTGGACTTGGAGAAGGCATTCGACTGTGTCCCTCATGGTGCCCTGTGGGGGGTGCTCCAGGAGTATGGAAACGGGGGCCCTTTATAAGGGGCCATCTGGTCTCTGTACAAGCGGAGCAGGAGTTTGGTCCACACTAAGTCGGACCTGTTCTCGGTGCTTGCTGGACTGCGGCAGGGCTGCCCTTTGTCACCGGTCCTGTTCATAACTTTTATGGACAGGATTTCTAGGCAAAGCCAAGGGCCGGAGGGGGTCTGGTTCGGGGACCAGTGGATTTCGTCTCTTCTTTTTGCAGATGACATGGTCCTGCTGGCCCCCTCTAGCCTACAGCTTGCACTGGGGTGGTTCGCAGCCGAGGGTGAAGCGGCTGGGATGAAGATCAGCTCCTCCAAGTCCGAGGCCATGGTTCTCGACCGGAAAAGGGTGGCTTGTCCTCTTCAGGTTGGAGGGGAGTTCCTGCCTCAAGTGGAGGAGTTCAAGTATCTCGGGGTCTTGTTCACGAGTGAGGGAAGAATGGAGAGGGAGATCGACAGACGGATCGGTGCGGCTGCCGCAGTAATGGGGGCACTGTGCCAGTCTGTTGTGGTGAAGAGAGAGCTGAGCCGAAAAGCGAAGCTCTCGATTTACCGGTCGGTCTACGTTCCTACCCTCACCTATGGCCATGAACTATGGGTTATGACCAAAAGAACGAGATCCCGGATACAAGCGGCTGAAATGAGCTTCCTCCGTAGGGTGGCCGGGCACTCCCTTAGAGATAGGTTGAGGAGCTCGGCCATCCGGGAGGGGCTCGGAGTAGAGCCGCTGCTCCTCCATATCGAGAGGAGCCAGTTGAGGTGACTCGGGCATCTATATCGGATGCCTCCTGGATGCCTTCCTCAGGATGTTTTCCAGGCACATCCGACCGGGAGGAGGCCCAGGGGACGACCCAGGACACGCTGGAGGGACTATGTCTCTCGGCTGGCCTGGGAACGCCTTTGGCTCCCTCCGCAGGAGCTGGAGGAGGTGTCTGGGGAGAGGGATGTCTGGGTGTCTCTGCTGAGTCTGCTGTCCCCATGACCCGGTCCCGGATAAAGCGGAAGACAACGAGTATGACGACGACGAGTACAAGGATTTTTTTTTTTTTACTTCGATCAGCAATAAACAGGAAACCTTTTTTAATTTCTGATATATTTTTTTATTTTATTATGTTCTAAAACCTACAAATTGAAATGTAAAGAACTGGTTGTAGATTTGGTAGATTTTTTTTCAAAGAATAAAGTAGTGTAAGCAGGCATAGCCACTGCCTGGATCAATAAATTATGCATCAATATAACCACTTGAAAACGGTCAGTGTTGATGTTTAGAAGTTTTAAAATAAGCCTGTGACAATATTTGAGAGTAAAACATCTTTAAATCATTTTGGGGTTGTTTTCATATTTAGACAGCTAATTTCCCCAGCTGTACCTGAATGCACCATGAAGAGCTGTTGGAAAAAATCCCCTCTATGGCGTTTAGGCTGGTTGCTACAGAAAGCCATTTGGACATCAGCTGATTTTTCTGCAGGATCTGTGATAGTTAGATTCATCTTGAAATTGTGTTAGATGAGTATTTCAGTTCAGTGCAGAGTGAACTACAGGGGTTGGACAATGAAACTGAAACACCTGTCATTTTAGTGTGGGAGGTTTCATGGCTAAATTGGACCAGCCTGGTAACCAGTCTTCATTGATTGCACATTGCACCAGTAAGAGCAGAGTGTGAAGGTTCAATTAGCAGGGTAAGAGCACAGTTATGCTCAAAATAAATAAATTGAATAGAGGACAAATTGTTGGTGCACGTCTTGCTGGCGCATCTGTGACCAAGACAGCAAGTCTTTGTGATGTATCAAGAGCCACAGTATCCAGGGTAATGTCAGCATACCACCAAGAAGGATGAACCACATCCAACAGGATTAACTGTGGACGCAAGAGGAAGCTGTCTGAAAGGGATGTTCGGGTGCTAACCCAGATTGTATCCAAAAAACATAAAACTACGGCTGCCCAAATCATGGCAGAATTAAATGTGCACCTCAACTCTCCTGTTTCCACCAGAACTGTCCGTCGGGAGCTCCACGGGGTCAATATACACGGCTGCTATAGCCAAACCTTTGGTCACTCATGCCAATGCCAAACGTCGGTTTCAATGGTGCAAGGAGCACAAATCTTGGGCTGTGGACAATGTGAAACATGTATTGTTCTCTGATGAGTCCACCTTTACTGTTTTCCCCACATCCGGGAGAGTTACAGTGTGGAGAAGCCCCAAAGAAGCGTACCACCCAGACTGTTGCATGCCCAGAGTGAAGTATGGGGGTGGATCAGTGATGGTTTGAGCTGCCATATCATGGCATTTCCTTGGCCCAATACTTGTGCTAGATGGGCGCGTCACTGCCAAGGACTACCGAACCATTCTTGAGGACCATGTGCATCCAATGGTTCAAACATTGTATCCTGAAGGCGGTGCCATGTATCAGGATGACAATGCACCAATACACACAGCAAGACTGGTGAAAGATTGATTTGATGAACATGAAAGTGAAGTTGAACATCTCCCATGGCCTGCACAGTCACCAGATCTAAATATTATTGAGCCACTTTGGGGTGTTTTGGAGGAGCGAGTCAGGAAACGTTTTCCTCCACCAGTATCACGTAGTGACCTGGCTACTATCCTGCCAGAAGAATGGCTTAAAATCCCTCTGACCACTGTGCAGGACTTGTATATGTCATTCCCAAGACGAATTGACGCTGTATTTGCCGCAAAAGGAGGCCCTACACCATACTAATAAATTATTGTGGTCTAAAACCAGGTGTTTCAGTTTCATTGTCCAACCCCTGTACATACCTTAATGGTTATTTCTGACATAAAGTTCTGGTTCTGTCCATCGTTCTTTCTCCACTGTAGCTGCATGAGAAACCTTCATGTCCCCAAGTAGCAGAGTTCAGTGATAGCTGGAAGTCCTCTGTTTTGTTTTGGTGTCACTTTTTAAAGTTGCGCTACAGAATGTTTCATTGTGGTCTTAGTTCTGCACATCAACATTCTGCATGTGTTCATGTATAAACCATCACTTTATTCTTTTGGTACACATGCATACCGAACTGACAGGGCTATACCGGATATTTTTGGTATGAATACGTGTACTGTTACACCTCTTATGAGGGGAATATTTTCTTTGTACACTTTGGGCCCGTCAGTATCAACTGAGCATTGTTGAAGCATCACAGTGTTGGGACCTCAGCCATGGTTACATGAAAGTCCGGTACGAACTTTTCTGGAACTTCCAAAATAAATTGCATTAACCTACTTCCAGCACAGCCCGGAAAAGCGGACTTCCCGTGACGTCACTGTTTGAATAAAATCCCGCTTTTGCAACAGACTGACCTCTTCCACGCAGGTCCCCAGCAGAACTGGACAGAGGGACACAGCGCGCTAATGTCTCTTTGCAGGCAAACAGATATAACTCTTCAAACTGGATCCAAGAGTGTCATACGATCACGCGATCATATGCACTAAGTTAAGTAGGAATGAATTGCTGTTTGTGTATCCGGTATTTATTCATGAACGGGGTAATTAAGGTACAAGCGTTGATTGACTTTCTCTCTGAGGTCTACAGAAGCAAACGGTGTTCTAGAGAGTTCCCAGCAGAGACCCTGTCTCTACAACGCCGAGTGGAGCAGTTTTCCCGGTCTGAAGGAAGGACAACGGGACCGCATCACCGTGGTTACAGCTGTAACGTGCAGTTTGGCTGGCCGACAGAGCGAGCCGCCCCACCCCACAGCAATTAAGTTTAGCTGCAGTTAACCCGTTCACTGTGGATGTTTTCTTCAAACTTTGTCGCCGGACAACTTTTCCTCAGCACGGTTCACCTGAGAGGTTAGGTTTGGGCAGAGAGAAGTAATTTAGAATGAAATAATCTAAACGTTTTTTTTTTGTTTTATGAAGTTTGGTTTTGTTTGTATTGAAACTCAGCTATCTTAGTGCTAGCAGATTATCTGCTCAGCACATGTGCTCAGTTTGTGTGTTATGTGTTTGTGTTTTTTTTTAAGTTAAGACAAAATTTATTTAAAGGGTGATTTTAAACATAGAAGATCGACCACAAAGCGCTGCCCGCGCTTATGCATTTTAACCCTTTTATTAATGGTTTTTTAAAGGTATGTGTTTGATGATAAGCTATAAGCTTCTTTTGTTTGCTTTAACCGCTAACTGCTAAGAACACGTGCTTGCCTGCTAAAGATCATTTACCCAAAAGGGTTGTTAGTTTTCAATCCAGCAAAATAATATTTCCCTAAATATTATTTTACCAAACTTGAAAACTAAGTAAACACCATTACGCCAATTTCTCCAGAAAGATTTGGTTCTTATTCAAAATAATATTTCTTTTAAATATTATTTTACTAAATAAAGGCAACTAATTAAACACTGTTCAGAATTGGTCATCCAGAAGGTTGGTTTTATTCAGCAAATCATTCTTAAAATATTATTTTATTAAAATAATATTTTATCCGATTTTGCATTGTGAATGGTTGTCTAAAGGTTTGCTGATTATTGCCTAAGTTGGTCCCAAGACTAACTTAACTTCATTTCCAGATTCTTCAAGATAATCCTTGATTCTCAAACATAAACATTGCATGGTAATGTTGCATCACTCTTTTGGTCATGATTTTCAACCATCTTTGATCAACTTGTTTATATTGTACATAGCCCATTAGTCTTCCTTATTCTTTAGTTCTGCTTGGCAGATTAGTTGGATTGTTTTAGCATGGTGAAGAGTTTGTAGATTGAAATATGTTTGACTTTGAGTTGACTTATTTTTGTTAAGAAATTTTTGTTAAGAAATTGTGTGAATTCATTTCATGTGTGTGCAGAGTTTTGCTATTCAATGTCAGAGCTTGGCTCATCCCTTTCAATTTTGTCCTAATGCCACCACCTTATTGGGCTGGTATTCACAGGACACAACCCTTAACAGCCCGAAATATTATCTAATAAAATATTAAAGTATTAATATTAAATATTAAATAATATATATTCATATTCATAATTACAACAACAGCCTCCCTGATTATCTTTGCTGACCATGCCTTCTCTTTATGACCACATTGGACCTATATTCTCCACAGTCAGCAAACCTCAATTCAATAGAACACCCTTGGGATGTTGCAGAACAGGAGATTTTCATCGTGGACCTTCAGCCGACAGATCTGCAGCAACTATTGATGTGTTGCTGTCAATAAGAACCAAAATATGTGAGGAATGTTTCTGACACCATGTTGAATTTAAGCCACCAAGAATTAAGACACGTCTGAAAGCAACAGAGGGTAACCCATTTCTCTGAAGCTAATAAAATGAACAGTGATTCAATAATCAAAAATAAATGCTGAATATTAATTGTTATAGAACTACAGTATGAATAAAAACTATTATTGTAGCTTCCATTTGTCTGTTATTGTCATCGATGACCTCGGTTGGTTCGCCCCTTCCCTAATTTGTGTCGCCGTTTCATTCCCTCATGTTGCAGTTTCCTCAAGTCCTGCTTTCATTTTGTAGCTGTAAACAAACCAGCCATGTCCTTAACCCCTCAGTATCTGTCTAATTTAGTTTTATAAATTATGCTTTTTCTTACAGATAATTTCATTTAAATATACAGTTGTATTTTCTGTCATAAAGATGTTATGCTATTATCAGTTTACACTGATTTTGGTTCTTATCCCCATGTGAACCAGTCAACACTTATCAAATATAACAGATCATGAGTTCTGATCAGACCAAAATTAACTCAAAGAGAGCTGCTGCTGGTACGTAGATCATATTTTCTGGAGTCATATGAACACATTTCCTTGCAATAGACTGAGTAGATTACTCCACACCTAAAAGAAAATTTCATTATAGTAGATCATTATCAGACAATGCTGTAACAACCTTTAAAGAATCTGTTCCACTTTTGATTTCCTCATTATCACAGAAAAACACAGTGGAGGGCAATAATTTTGTTTCTACCCCTTCACAAATTGATTCTCTTGTTCATAGTGTTACTTCATCATTGCGTGGTGCATTAGACAATGCAGCCCCCTTGAAAAAGAAGGTAATTATTCATAGGAGGCTAGCTCCCTGGTTTAATTCAGAGCTACGTACTTTAAAGCACAATGTTAGAAAATTGGAGAGAAAATGGCGCTCTACACACCTAGAGGATTCCTACTTAATCTGGAAAAATAGCCTACTGTTGTATAAAAAGACACTTCAACAAGCTAGAACAGCTTATTTCTCATCATTAATAGAAGAGAACAAGAATAATCCTAGGTTTCTCTTTAGTACAGTTGCTAAACTTACACAGAGTCATAGCTCTGTTGAGCAATCCATTCCTTAGCTCTCAGCAGTCATGACTTTATGGGATTCTTCCTAAAAAAAATTGATTCTATTAAGAAGAAAATCTTTTTACTCTCCCAAGATGATTACTTCATCCTCAGCAAGTGAGACAAAAATTGGAAGTAACTGTTGAACCTGATCTGTGTTTGGACGTTTTTGATCCTTTGGAGCTTCCTGATTATCAGAAATATTAGCTTTATCTAAACCTTCAAATTGTATGTTTTGAACCCAATCCCAACCAAAATTATTTAAGGAGTGTTCCCTCTGATTACCACCCCATTTTTAAAATGATTTTTTTTTATAAATGGATATGACCCACAAGCTTTTAAGGTAGCTGTAATTAAAAAACCTTTACTTAAAAAACCTTCGCTTGATCGAGATGACTTAAAATTACAGACCGATATCCAATATTCCATTCTTATCTAAATTCTTGGAAAATAGTTGCTAATCAAATGTGTGAGCATTTACACAGGAATGACCTGTTTGAAGAGTTTTTAGTAGTTTCAGAGCTCATCATAGCACTGAAAAAAGCTCTGCTGAAAGTCACTAATGATATTCTTTTAGCCTCAAAAATGGACTTGTGTCTGTACTGGTTCTGTTAGATCTCAGTGCTGCATTTTTATCAGTCGATCACAATGGTCTCTTAGAAAAGGCTGGGAAAATCTGTAGGGATCAGGGAACAGCGCTAGGCTGGTTTAAATCTTTTTTTCGACAGATTCCAGTTTGTTCATGTAAATGATAAATCATCTTTTAAAATCCAGGGGTTAATTGTGGAGTACCAAGGTTCAGTACTTGGTCCANAAAAAGACTGGTTTGCACGGGCTGTGAAAACCAGCTGACATCAGCTAAATGGGATTGATGGCTAAATAAGAAAGCACTGGTTATAGTGGTGACTCAACCATGACTATGGATGCTGTAAAGCACCTGACTGCTCCACATGCAGCTGTTATTTTAATGCTAGGAAGAAAGACCTTCATGTTTTTTAATTAATGCATTAAATATTTATTCACGAGCTGGTAATGATTATGTGTAAGGTTTAGAATATCAGAGTAGGAAAGCCTGTAAGGCTGTGCTTTAGGTGAATGTTACTTTTCTTCCTGTCTGATTTCACTGAAGTTTTTCCCCTCACATTTAACGGTCTTTTTTTTAGATCAGAACTGCTGATTCATAATATGACAGACTCCCTTTTTCCTTAGAACTATAACAAAAAATGAGTAAAAAAAGCTTCTCGGGTTCTTTAACAGAGGTAGTAGTTTTTAATCCAATAGAAATGGGAGGAATTATAACATCAAAACATATTTCCCTAACCTTGATCTGATTTTCAGAAACTGAAAAGTGCATAAAAGCACATTATTTGCCATGTTGATTATGCACTTATAGACCAGGAATGGTGGGAAAAAATAGGATTTTATACTACTGGATAAAAAACTGAACTCAGGTCAATAAAGCGCTGACCTGTGACTGTATTACATCAGTTACAGTCTGAAACACTAGTTTAAACAATAAAGTCCTGGAGGTTCTGAGGTGGAACCTCTGTGGATTGAGATGTGGGGAATTTGGAGACCAATTCAACACCTAAAAGTTGTTTTTAGGCTCCTTAAACCATTCTTGAATCACTTATGTTACGTGGCAGGAAGCAGAAAGAGGCCACAGCCATCAGGACTACCGTTGAAAGGTCGTAAATGGTCTGCAAGCATGCTTTGGTAGGTGTCATGTGTCAAAGTAACATCCATCTGGATGGCAGGAACCAAACTTGTAGGAAACCAGCAACCTTTTTGTTCTGCCTTGTAGATAAAAATATTACATTTTCAGTGCCCCAACAGATGCTTCCATCCTTTGATCATTTTCACTTCATGATGTTCGCCCACAAAATAAAAATGCATAGACACAGGCTGAAGCCTTTCCTGTTCCACTCCAGGGAGCTGCAGCTGTGGTTTCACACTGGGACACATGGAGTGAGACATCTTGCATCGAGTGCAGAGCAGCATGTTTACAGCAAACAAGCAATGTGATTAATGGATTTATTACCTGCAAAAGACTCACTGCCCACAGCTGACAAGAAGAGCATGATGTGAGAAAGTAGAGGTGGAATAATAACCCCCCAGACACACACAGGCTGTCACAAACGATGAGATGAACTGAAACCAAAGAGCTGTAGACTGACTATAGACTCTTTACAAGCCATTCACAAACCTTTCTTCTCTGCTGATGCCTCTTTACTTCAAATCATAATCAGATCTGAGTCGACGCCGTCGCTGGCAGCAAGCAGAGGGCGGCTGGAGAGCCAGGAGGGCCTTTTATTTCCCAGACCGATAAAGGCTCATTCATTTCTACTGGGATGAGGGTAAGGTGGTGAAGTTTGAACCTGCTGACAGCAGCAGCTGCAGTGACAGGAATGATATTTTAAAACTACAAGCAACTTTCAGAGCATACAACTTTCATCTGAGTCTTTCACATTTCCATCATTCAGTTTTCTCTCGGCCTACTCTTCCTATCGATTGGTGAAGCTTACCCAACACACACACAAACACACACTCTTCTCTTGTTCTTTTCCTTCAGTCCAATCTATTTTCATGAAAGGAGGCCCCTCACCAACATCCCTTCGTCTTATCCGCACTCCCTTCCTGCGTTTCATCTTTTTTCATCTCTCACTCATCGTGCCTCTCATGTTTACCTACATAATTTAATTGCCAGAAGACAATAATGGAAGAGAGAAAGCTTTGCACCATTCATGCAAAACTTCCCTGTTGATACTTTCCTGCACTCGTGTCATTCATCAACCAGTTTCCTTCATTCCAATTCATCATCCACAGGTTGTCAGTTGTGGCTTTAAAGGTAACACACATGGCTCGACCTTCTCCAAACAGAATCCCTCTGTCTGATGTGCATTATTACTCCATTTACATGGACCACATTTAAAATCAAAGAATTCAATTACTAAACCATCCATGGAAGCAGCCTGAAGGATGCCAATTCCTGTATTAGAAGTTAGTTTAGGAAGTTACCCAGCTGGGATGAGTTAATGAATTTGTGCGGGTCCAATCTGCTGGAAGTCTGGGGCTGTAATAGCTTTTGTAGTTGTAGCTGTGAAGTAGAAATGTCTAGACCTTAAGTCAGCACTGTTAGAATATAACAAGCTGTAGAAATGAAGGATGAGATGACTAGAAATGGAAAAAGGGAGGTTTAAATGCAGGGAAGGAGATAAGTCTAGAGTCAGTGAGAGGCATTCCTCATCATGCCGAGCAGAAAGAAAGAAGCAAGAGAGCAGACTCTGATGGAGAGATGGAGAGAGACGGTGACAGCTTGGAGATATGTTGACTCAACACTGTCAGTTTGTGAAGGAAACACTGGGGTTCTGTTGGCTTGTTCTTTGTGTTTTTGAAATGTGTGAAGGTTGATTGTTGTAGTCTGTCTGTTTCATGCTCACTTCATTATTTGAAGATAGACGAGATATGAAGTGGCACATGGGCAATGAAGAGGCCTTTAAACAAGCTACCAGCGGACCAGACCCTGTGGTGAGCAGTTGTCTCTTAGAAGCTAAAAATGAACTCTGAAAACTTCAGTAGGGACACAACATGCAGTAATATTTGAAGGAAGAAAATAGGAGATGCTGGGGGTCAACTGGGGATTTTCCTTCCCACTCTCACCACATGCATGTCCAGAAGGAAATGACTCGATGCAATCAGCTGGGCTTCCTTAGAAGGAAAACTCTTCTCTGTTGTCAGGGTTTGGACATTTTGGACTTTGTTTTTGGTTTTGTTTACTGTTAGCTAGAGGTTTCTTGTTTATGGATTTGTATTCATGGTTCATTGTTTTCTGTTTCTTCTACATTTCTGGTTTTTTTCTGCCTCGCAGTGTGTTCTCCTCTCGTCATTAGTTTTCCTCTTTTAGTTGATTATTACTCGGTTTTAGTTCCCTTTATTCTCCAGTCCCTCTGTTTAGAGTTTAGCTTAGTTATTGTTTACTTTTATTCTAGTCCTCTTTTTCCTCCGCTTCATTCTCAGTTTGTTCTATCAGTGTTGGTTTAGGTTTGTCTACTTTTATAGTCAGGGTTTCTTTATGGTTTCTATTTTGCTAAGTTCTTTGGTTGTTGTGTTCCATCCAGTTTCTCAGTTTACTTTAGTTTATGTTTATTCTTGATTCTATGTTTTATTTATCTTGGTCCATAGTTTTCGTTTAGGTCTGTTTCACTGTTTTGTTAATTAGTCCCTTTCCTCATGTCTTAGTCTTATTAGGTTCACCGGCTCCCTCTGCCTCCCTGCCTCTTCCCTGTTCCTTTGATTGCCTGCCCTTTGTATCCTCTTAGTATAGTATATTAGTTAGTTTGGTTCATTTGTTCTTTGATGGTTCCTCCGATCACCTTACAGGATTAAGTTCCGTGTTTGCTACGTTCCTGCAGTACAACTCAAGTAAGTTTAGTTTGTACTCATGCCTTGTCCCTGCAGTGAGTTTTGCTTCGTTTTGCTTCGACTTGTAAATCTCTGAATAAAGCTGAAGACTGCTTCAGAAAGCTGCTGCCAAGCTCTTGTCTGCGCTTCGGTCCACCCCAAAACCGCAACGTGACATCTGTATGGAATGAACTGAACTTGAATGAATTGTTTTATAGCTATGATGGAACTGATACTGACTTTGAATGTGTCCATATGGTTGGATTGAATTGACTGCATACATTTGTGTAGATAAACTGGGGTTTTTTGTGTGTTTGAGACATTTTTTGTGAATTGGCTCGGTATCAAGAAACTGAATAGAATGGAATTTTCAGCTTAAAAGAGAGCAAGACTTTCAGCAGATAACAGGAAGGCTGAACACCGTGCTGCTTAATTTGGAGATGTTGGCAGCTTATTAGAAATCTCGGAGTTAAGGTATGGATCCACATTCTTCAAACACACATAGAAAACTGAGGTATTAGCAACACAAGCTGTGCTAACTGCAAAGGATTATAACGACAGTTATTTTGTACAACCCTGTTTTACAGCAGCTGCTCTAAAGGTTAATTTTGATATAAACGACAGCAACTTCTAGTCACATTCTCTATGAACTCTGGCAATCTGTCCTCATTGAAATAAAAAAAAAAAACAGGCGGGGTTGGGATTTGGTGGAAGTGCTGCCCTCTCGTTATCTTCTATGTGCCATAAATTAAGGGATTTGCAACCCCCAACATTGTTGCTCTATAATTACAGCCACACTGCAGCAGCCTCAGTCATCATTGTTTGAACATTTCTGCCAAAACAACAAGTCTGTCTGCAAACTCTCATGCATATATGTTCACAGAGAACAGCTGTATATTCATTAGCCTGATGTCCTTCAAAGGTTATTCATGTCGAACATCCAAGTTATGCATCCAAACGTCAGAGGTTTGCAAAGGATGGATGGATGGATGGATGGATGGATGGAGCAGACAGATAAATTGTGACTAAAACTAAATTATACTTTAGTAAACAGACTGAAAAAGGCATCCTCAAACTGAATTAAAATTTGCTGTCAAAATTAAAGATTCATGTTTTAGTTTACATTAAAAGGACAAAGATAGAAAGGAACGATTTACAGCAACTGATTGGACAGCTGCCTGTGAGTTAATATCTCTTACTAAAAATCTAACCAACCCTGAAACAGTGAAGCAGCCTAATTGTTCAGAGCTGAACTTGAAGTAATCTTAAAAAGCCACTAATCCTGCTTTGTGGTGATCTGCTGCAATAATACAAAATAATAATAATAATAAAAATCATGCAAAATATGAATTTATGAACTTTAATTAGAGATTTGAATTTTCCTTTCACTTTAGAGTATGAGAGCATAAATAGTTTCATAGAGTTATTTTATTTTATTTTGGGTTTATTCTGGGTTTTAAATGTGAAATACAAAAATATCAAACCTCCTCAAAAAATCCACAACATACTATAAAATATAGAAAAAATAACTTATAGAACAGTAACATTTATAAAAATGTTCATCCTCAGGTAATATTTTAGTTGTTTAGGTCATCAGCTAGTTGATGTGGTTTGTAAGCAGATTTGACAGTAAACTAGGAATATTAGAGCTCAAACTAAGACATTTAATGCTTTCCTCACCAAAACTGTTCCAGACGATTTTTTCTAACCATAATTTATATTTAACATAATTTCTTTTCAACTGTATTATTAATTAATATGTTATTATTATGCAGCATTTCTGACCAACAGCAGAACGATAAAGACACAGATCTTTGACAGGCTGAGAGGAAAACACAGAGAGGTTGTCCTTTATTCATGGTCTGCACCATGAATCTTTTGTGAAGAAACCTTTTTTTATGTCTGACTTTCTGCTGCTGTAGCTGTTCCGACTGTGGGCAGCTTTGACCTTGCCAGTGAATCACAGTGTGCCTCTTGGATTTTTGCACCAATGACTGCTTCTGGCTTCTGCACTGGGTGTATTATTCTTTCTAGCCTCATGAATAAGACGAAGCTTCAATAATTAGCTCCACTGGAATCTATAACCAAAAACAAATCTGTGAACCCTTGACTTCTGTTACATTATTTATGAATTCAGCAATAATCACCATTTCATAAAGATAAACAGGGATACCTGAGGGTTTCCTGTCAAAGTCAGAACATCCACTGTTTCCCTGATAGGGACCGCACAACCTTCACACTCTGCATACGAAAGCAGCTACTTTACTGAGTTTAGTAAACCTGCAGTGCAGAGCAAATGCAGAATGACTGATAGTCCTCTTCTGTTTGTATGAATCCTAATAGAAAACCATAAATCAGTCACTTCAGATGTCTTCACAGCTAAAACATTTGTTTCAGCTTCAGATTCTCAAAAAATACCAGGATCCTGTGAGACTCCATCCTCCATCACCATCAAATCTACCTTTAGAAATTCATTCTCACTCCAGAGCTTCTGTCCATTTTGTTCCAAACAACCAGCGGCTGACGCCTGCAGCTCTGAGATACCAAACAACCAGCGGCTGACGCCTGCAGCTCTGAGATAAATGAGAACGGGTGAGTCAGCTCCTGCTGTAAAAAACTCTGGTGCACAGATTAACTTCCTGCCATGGCTCTACTGTCCTCCTGAGATTATTTAGACTTTATGAATTAAAGTTGTTCATTCTAGAAATCAAATCTTTAGAATAACTCCTGCAAGGAAACAAAGCTAAACTTCATCATTTCTATCTATCCTTTCTGTCATTCATTAACTGGGTGTTAAAGTCTCATTAAGATGCATCTCAAAAACATACTACCTGTTTCAGTGTTCAGTTTCAGATTAAAAGAAATAAACAGTAAAAGTTGGTGAGAAGATCGCCTCATTGAGCCTTTATTCTGGCTAGCAGCTTATAGGACAACTTCTGAGAAAGTCTGACAATGAAGAAAAGCTGAAGAGATGACAGAACAAATCTGGGAAAATGTTTGCTCATTCAAGCACATGATATTCACCCGCTAATTTCTGTCCACATTCATCGATAAACAGGACATAAATGAATGGAAAAGACCCCATAACATTTAACTGGTGATGTATCAATTAATTGGACAGTAATAAAATCAATCTGTCCACCAATTGGCAGCTCAAACAGGAGAACAAAAATGATATTTCTCCTCCATTTATTAAAAACATCAGCAAAGGAAACTCCTAATGTTTTAAGGGTTTAAATGCATCAACAAACAGCAGGTTCATTATTGCCCTTTGTTCTCTGTCTAAAAACACACTGCATATTTCTTCTTTTATGGTCAATTAAACGTTAAATGACAGCCAAGTTAACACAAAAGACTTTTTATGTGTTGTAGTTCTTTGGAAAAAAAAGCTGAATGAGACAAAACCAGAATCATTAGTCAGACATCAAGGAAAATCAGAATCTAGTGTCATCCAGTAAAAACCGGACCGGTGCATCTGAATGTTTAGCTCCAACACTTTTCCCTAAAAATAAAAGATTATCTTCAAATCAGTTCATAAACAAAATGGGAGTAATGTCAGTGCTATGAAGCTAGACTCAAGAACAGGAAGCTGACAAGAGAAAAGCAATTTTAAAAAGCTGCAAATTACAACAATGAAACTAAGAAAACAACAACCCTAAACATCACCTGTAAATGAGCATTTCTGGCCTGAAATTACCTGGATCTCAAATATCATATCACCTCAAAAGCAAAGTCAACCTTCTTCTGATGAAGAGCAGGTACAGAGTCTCTAAATCAGTTCCACTTTCAAATAGTTTAGGAACAGTTCCCCAAAATGTTGCCACCCAGACCCTGCCAAACCCGATACCTCCATCCCACTCTTGCACATATACCAGACGCCTACTCTATGGCTACTAAATGTGTCTAAATATAGGATAAATGTCAGAGCAATGACCCGATAAGGACTCTGATAATACACCATTCAGACACTTTGTCATGTCACCTCGACACGCCCAATTCCCAGGTGGTTATCATGGTAGAATAGTTCACTTTATGTACAGATTAATTCAGCTAACAATAGTTTGACCCCTTGGGGGCGCTAATAGACCGTAAATGGAGAATTGGACTTCCAGCCCAAGATGGTCTGGCCTTAAGTAAAAACAAAACAGAAATAAAAATTACACAGTGACATCACAGCAAAATGGTATTTCTTCTCTGTATGCAGCAGAATGCTGTAAGTTTAAAAATCCTAATATAGCATATATAAACAGAAATAAACAGACATACTTTCATATTTGTGAGAGACTTTTGATGAAGATAATGTTTTATTTCTTACAATTATATTCTAACGTTTATTGGTGGTAAGATAGGAAATACTTTAAATATGGTTTTAGTCCTTGGTGGGTTCTCAGACTGTCTCACTAGGTTTTTACTTTTTATTCCCATTTTCATTATATGATCTAGTTGTTCTGTATTTTGTGGTCTTTCTTTCTACCTGCTGCATAGAGACAAAAGAATCAGGATCAGTCTGTTGCTGGCTCCATTAGCAGCTCTGGGAGCTTTATAACTAGCTTTGCCTTCTATTTAAATCTGTAAACGCTTCATCCTTTCAAGGTCACAGAGGTCTGGTTTTGTCTGCAGGTGGTCAAGCATTCAGGAGGTTCTGCACGCTCTCTCTTCGAAGTTTATTGCTTCTACAGGATTTGTTTTCAGGAGCAAAATGAAAGTTTGACACTGCTGCAAAGAACATTTTTTGATCTCTTCTGGGTAACTCATTTTCCAAAGGTTAGATAATATAAGAAGTGAGAACACTTGCTTTACGTTTCCTTTTTTCATTTACAATTAATATAGTTGTCAAAAAACCAACAAACCACAGCAAAATGATCTGATTCTTGTTTTTCATCAGGAGTAAAATAGAAAAAACTAAAACAAAAAACTACTTCCGCTTTTTTCTGTTTTCAGGCCAGTGTTTTCTCACCTCATGACAGTATGAGGTGTTTTCTCACCTCATACTGTCAGAGTTTGGACAGAAGAACCAAGAACATCACAGCAAACACCTGAAGCTACATTGATAGTACAAAAAAATGAAGTCAAAGTCAAGGCTAGACTTTAGAAACATTCATAAATAAACCTTCTTCACCACCATGCTTCCCTCAAGAACAACATGCTTTTATTGTTCTTTATTTCATGTATGGGACAGAAAAGGGTTGTCATTCAGCTACAGTTAGCTACGTTCACACTCTAGATCTTCAGGTCTTGATGCTAATTCCCATTTTTCATTGAAACTACTAATTAAATGCAACCGCCATCAGACTTCAGTCTGAACGGTTCACGACCCCAAAGCGACCCACATGCGCAGATGGAGAACGTAAACACAGCAAAGCACGGTTTACGGAAGTAATAACAGATGCTGGAGTCTCTGTGTTATTATTAACTTTTTGAGCAATGGGAGCCGACAGTATTATGACCACATCATAACAAGACTAAGACATGTCAGAAAAAAAGAGAGTTTAGCTATTAACTATGACCTTTAGTGGAGCAGTGATGCTACTTCTGTGTGGATGCTAGTCTGAGCCAGGACAACGTCGTGACAGTTGGATGAAATGCGACATGAGTGTTCAGACTGCGGATGCTTGAAAACTATCGAATACGTATCTGAATTAGTATTCAATATGAATTTTTTGAGTTATTTTATTCTGCAATAATTTATTCATAAACCAAACAACAGAAAAAGTCCACAAAGCAACTCTAAGACTTAAACTTCTGCCATATAGTTAAAAACTTCATTAAATGAAGGTAACACATTCCTATAAAAGAAGACAGGCAGACTGACTCAATCAACAGCGAAGAACCAGTCCAGAAATGCTGGAAATCACCAAAATGACTCCCATCACACCAACTACAGCTGAGTAACAAATGTGTCCAAGTAGTTCATCCATTAAGTTTACTGTCCTAAAGTGACAGCTCTGTAGCTCGAGCACATTTTGTCATTACACAGAATACAGTGGATATAAAATGGTCCAGACAGATAAGACTTGGTGAAAAGAACTGGTGTAGTGGAGCCTGGAGTCGGGTGAGTAATGGATGATAACTGAGCGGAGAGAAAGCCTGCAGTGACCTCAGAGCTGAGAATGAAGGAGTGGAGTGGATGGAGGTGAGGTGAGGGGAGGAAGCACCAGTGGAGTGCTGCTCACATCCTGACACATGCTGGGAAAGCATGAAAGAGACAGAGGAGCGAAAGATCAAACCAGACACACTTTCATTCTTTTTGTCCGATTTTTTGACTCTGTGCCGTGTTGTGGATCTACCATGGCTTTCTGCCTCTTTGCTTATTTCTGTTGTAACACACTGAACGATTTAAAGTTAGGTTTTGCTGTGTGAAGGTGATCCAGTGTGATAATCATCAGCTTCTGATCAGAGGTCCAGATAAAGATATGCTAGGACCAAAGGGTCCACGCCGCTTAATGAGGTCGACCAGGATAAACATCAGCCAGGGTTTTGATGACCTTCATGTGGCGTGTGTGTGCTTTCACAGTCCACAACGCACATTTAACACCTCACTACACAGACCACATTTATTTAATTTCATTTAACAAAATTTAACAAAAGGAGTTCATAAGTACATTAACATTATTTCACTGTGATAAAATATTGGCATGATCAAAAATGTGAGAAAATTATGAAAAAATCTGAAACTCCATTTAGGATTTTTATTTTGACATGTGTGTATTATTCAATACCCTTTTTTCCAAATTATGAACAAAGCATTTGCAGAAATCTCTGACGCAATATAACTCCACAAATGTCCCACTGTTTTGGTATTCACACCAGTGCAACCTAAATACTGTATCAATAATCCATTAATAATAATAATATTATTAGTTATTCTCATGAAGCCCTATGCAGACTCTCTGTCTGCCTTTCTGAAGATTCTCTCACCTTGACAGGAAGAATGCACTGAGCAGTTTAAAAAGAACAGCTCTGACCTACTTTCTGATTAAATCTGATTAAGACCACTTGAGGAAACTCACAGGCTGGGTCTAGGAAGGTTAAGTGTAACTTCCAGATGATAAAACAATAAAGCAAGACCCCGGCATCACAGTAAAATAAACTTATCCCTGCCTGACACAGCAGAACATTTTGAATTTCACACCATTCATCCCAAAATATATTAATTATACAAAACAAGCAACGACTAAATGAACTGTTCCAAACTACAAAACTGAAAAGAGATGAGGCTGGTTCTGTTTTAGTTATTATTAAAGACAGTATTAAAGACTTAGTATTAAAGACAGAAGAAGTCAAAAATAAAAATGAATGTGTTTTTATCATTGTAACCAAACCCAATCATTCCTTGTGCAATCAGTAATTAAGCAAAGGCATATGGATAAGTAAGAATAATTGCATTTCATATGTGAATGCTGTGTGAATACGATTAGCTGAATGGGTCATCTAATTTCCTGAAAAAAGATGGAAAACAGATGAATCTAGAGGAGCATTAATCCTAGAAGTAATCTGCTGAAGATAAAAAGGGCAAACACACTGAGTAGAAGAACCTGAAGTATTGGACATGGTTGAAAAGGTCAAATCTGAGCAGCAGAGTTTCAGAGGCAATACTGGACTAGCTTTAAGATAGTTTTAAAATAAGTTTATAATCCTTCATAAAGGTTTAAATCTCAGTGAATGACAAACTGTTACAAATGGTTGCTGATGGCTGAACATAAACACAGATTAATTTTCTGCTTGAGCAACAAGAAATAAATTATAACCATCTTAATGCATCATGACTTAAATTGGTAGGTGATCCAGAAAAGCTGTTGGCGCCTAGATACACACGCACACACACGCACACACACACACACACACACACACACATTTATAGACTACCACAGACTTCTTTGCCCTGCTGAGGGTTTAATTACCACATTTCCAGGCGTGTCCACCACAATTAGCATAACAGCGACTCATTAAAGATCGTCATTTAGATAGAAAGTCCACTGACCTTCATATCTTATAATCTTTGTTCTCTTTTCTCTTATATTCCAGTAAATCATTGACTTTTTAAGCTAAAAACGACCTCTGTCTATGTCAACAAGCACATAATGTCAAATTTTTTATAACTTGAACTTAACGATGCTGACTATAAAAATAATAAAATGTTACACGATGCACATGATAAGCAGCTTCCAACATCTGCTAAAGGTGATAACACAGATCATTTGTTCTACATGATGACCTCCAGAAGAAAATTTACTTAATTTGATTTTTAAAGATTCCAGGTAATGGAGCCTTTAAGCTAGAAGTACAGTCTTTGCATAGGTCCACCCTGTAAGACATGCACATAATTCAGAGATGCGAAAAATGGTCCTCACTCAAAGTAAAGCTCTGACCTGCTGATGCTCATTTGACTATATTCCAGTTTATCTACAGAACTATAAACCGAAAATTGTCTAAACAATAAAATATTTCCTGATTTTACAAATAATTTTAAAGGGGCACATCTTATATCAGCAGTATTAGAGTGGGAAGTAATCTCTGTGTGTATTCCCTGTAGAGAAAGTACTCGTACTCATCATCTTCCACTTTATCCGGGACCGGGTCGCAGGGGCAGCAGACTCAGCAGACTCAGCAGACTCAGCAGAGACACCCAGACGTCCCTCTCCCCAGACACTTCCTCCAGCTCCTCCGGGGGGATCCCAAGGCATTCCCAGGCCAGCCGAGAGACATAGTCCCTCCAGCGTCCTCCTCCCGATGGGACGTGCCTCCCAAAGAAGGCGTCCAGGAGGCATCCGGTATAGATGCCCGAGCCACCTTAACTGGCTCCTCTCGATGTGGAGGAGCAGTGGCTCTACTCCGAGCTCCTCCCGGATTGCCGAGCTCCTCACCCTATCTTTAAAGGAGTGCCCGGCAACCCTACGGAGGAAGCTCATTTCAGCCGCTTGTATCCAGGATCTCGTTCATTCAGTCATGACCCAAAGTTCATGGCCATAGGTGAGGGTAGGAACGTAGACCAACCGGTAAATCGAGAGCTTCGCTTTTCACCACTACGGACCGGCACAGCGTCCCCATTACTGTGGCAGCCGCACCGATCTGTCGGTCGATCTCCCGCTCCATTCTTCCCTCACTCGTGAACAAGACCCCAAGATACTTGAATTCCTCCACTTGAGGCAGGAACTCCCCTCCAACCTGAAGAGGACAAGCCACCCTTTTCCGGTTGAGTACCATGGCCTCTGACTTGGAGGAGCTGATCTTCATCCCAGCCGCTTCACACTCGGCTGCGAACCGCCCCAGCGCATGCTGTAGGTCTTGGCTAGAGGGGGCCAGCAGGACCACGTCATCTGCAAAAAGAAGAGACGAAATCCACTGGTCCCCAAACCAGACCCCCTCCGGCCCTTGGCTGCGTCTAGAAATCCTGTCCATAAAAGTTATGAACAGGACCGGTGACAAAGGGCAGCCCTGCTGGAGTCCAACATGCACCGGGAACAGGTCCGACTTAGTGCCGGCAATGCGGACCAAACTCCTGCTCCGCTTGTACAGAGACCGGGTGGCCCCTAATAAAGGGCCCCCGATTCCATACTCCTGGAGCACCCCCCACAGGGCATCACGAGGGACACAGTCAAATGTACACCCTTCCAAAAGACTGCCCACATTTTCTAATTAATCTTCTTCCGTGACAGATTAAATTCAACTTTTCAAAAGGATATAACAGAGCAACTTGGCTTTAACACCTTTGCCTTCCTGTTATTTGCTGAGGTGTGGCTCTCTGTCCTGGAAGAACAGTTCCCGTTCTCCTTCCAGCTGTTCGGCTTCCTCTGCCTTCAGTTTTAAACACATCACTGATACTAAAACGTCTGACTGCATTATCTTTACTCAGTCAAAATGTCCACACTGAAGACTGTTTTTGGTGCTCAGAGTTAAGCCCATAATGACTCATACCCCTGACAGATTGTAAATTAATTTTGTTCAACTAAGAAGTTGAGATGAAACAGGTATCTCTCAAAAAATGATACAGCAACAGAATCAAGGAATTGTGTGTACGATAAAATCTTCTAAAACTAAAAAACAGAGACATCAGCACTTTTTGAGCACCATATTTAATTTAAACCGATATGCAGCAGTGTCATGTGTATGAAATGGTTTGATTACTGGCAGGAAACAGAAGTAGTTTGGGATGAAATGGGACTACATGAGAATGAAATCGGAGCGAACTGACCCGGAGCCTCCCTACTGTCCTCCATATGTTCTCCTGAAGTTACATGGCAGTCTGTTTGTCTGGTGTCCAACGTTCTCTGTCACTTTACAGTTTGTCTAGCCAGATTTTTCATGGTTTGACTGTTCATGTATGAGTTTGGGGTGAGTCCTGCAGACACTGATGTTCTCAGGAAGCACAGTGTGACATGTTGGAGACAAATCAGAGAAGTCTGGGCAGGATTACTGTCTCACAAATGGCACAATGCCCTGGGCAGAGATTCACCTCTCCAATTAGAAGAGCAGGAAAGCAGGTCCCCTGCTACACACAGCAGTAGCTGTCTGTCCTGCTACAAAATAGATCATTCCTGAATTTCTCAGTCACAAACGTATTGACTTTTTGCTTCATCTCAAACTCTCTGTCCATCTTAAAACTTGGTAACACCACATAAGAGTTTGCATCAACAGTAACATTGTGTAATTTATTTCTTCACTGGTCTGACTAAAACACACCAATAATCATAGTTATAGTTAGAGTGGCTTAGGTTATCCTGAGCTATCTCTGTAGTTATGCTGCTATAGGCTTAGGCTGCTGGAGGACATAATGACCACTTTCACCCTCTTCGTTACATTCTCATACTACTCTCCAATTTTGTATTATTTGCTGTTATTTCAGCTTTTAACTTTGTTCTCTCTCTTTTCTCTTCCTAGAAGCTTCACCTGGCCTGACTCTGTGTCTACCTGTAACACCTTTCTGGAGAGGGGCATCGACCAAGCTTCTGCTGGCAACAACTTAATGCTCACCCTCTACCGATGATCCACATGGTCCTGTCTTTCAGTGTTTAACCCTTTCTCTCTCCTAGACATAGCTACTGACTGAGCTTTTACTGTGACTAACTCTCTGTGCTCTCTTTCAGACTCTAAACTTGAAAACTGGCTCAGAGTTGATCTGTTCTTTCTTTCTAGATGAAACGACTAAAGGAGCTACATCCATTAACATTTACTTTTCCTTCCCATAGAAAGTACTCCTGGATCAGTGCTTCTTTGTTCTCTTTGTGTCTCTGCTCTGTTCTCTCTAACCCCCAGTCGGTCGTGGCAGATGGCCGCTCACACTGAGCCTGGTTCTGGTTCTGCTGGAGGTTCTTCCTGTTAAAAGGGAGTTTTTTCCTCTCCACTGTCGCTACATGCATGCTCAGTATGAGGGATTGCTGCAAAGTCAACGCCAGTGACTGTCCACTGTCTCTACATGCTCATCCAGGAGGAGTGAATGCTGCAAGTCACTGACTGGATGCAATCTGCTGGGTTTCCTTTCCTTAGATAGAAAAACTTTTTATCCAATTTGAATCAATAACTGAATCTGACTGCACTGTTCAATGATTAGGACTAATTGGAATGTATGTACCTGACTTTTGTGAAGTGCCTTGAGACGACATGTGTTGTGAATTAGCGCTATATAAATAAACTGAATTGAATTGAATTGAATTGAATTGAATTGAATTGAATTGAATTGAATTGAATTGAATCAGTGATACATGCCTTATATTTCCTTTAGAGCTAGAGTATGTGTGCCTCTAGGTCTGTCAGTGCTAGACAGAACATGAGTCAGAAACTTTCCACCTAACGAGCAAGCCTGGGGTGTTTTAAAGTTTTTCTCTACGGTATTCCCTCTGATCAGGGCTGATCAGAGCAGAACAGATGCAGCAACAAAGCTCAGAGAAGGTGAAAGGAGAACTCTGAGGCCAAGCGAGAGAACAAATAATGATCTTAAAACTCGCAGGGATCAGGATTTTTCATGTTTCATCCCTGGCATTACCAAGTTAAGGACTAAGAGAAAATATTAAAGGTGACCTATTATACTTCCTTTTAAACATTTGGGATAGGTCTACGGGCTATTCAAAACATGTTAATTACATTTTTCACACAAAATCATTCTACGATAATGAGATTTCACCTCCTCAGTTCCCCCTTTTCTGAGCACCTTTCAGAATGAGCTGTTTTGGGGCTCTGTCACCTTTATGCAAATTAGCTGTATGCACTTCCTACACAAGAAAACGAAACTGAAACTTATAAGACACTACAAGAAGTTCTTACATTCCTGTCATCTGTCATTTGCCACGAACAGTAGGGACTGAATATTTCTTCAGTCTTTCTGTAAATCCTGACGTGTTTTGATGTGAGTTCTCAAAGCAGTCCGTGGTGAAGTGATTCTTGCAAACTAGTACTGTCTTCAGCAATGTGACTGGAACATTGCCCTCAAAAATAAAATGAAGCCATGAATCTCTGTTATCCAACAGTGGGAAAATGTGCATGGACAGATGTGGGTCTTTGCAGCCAACAGAACATCTGCCATTGAGGGCAGCCATTGTAAAGCACCTGTAAGGTAAAACCAGCCGGCGAGACGTGATCCTCTACTGAAAATCAAGTGGGTGGAGCTCTGCTTCAGTTGCTAGTCAGGGGCAGGACTCAGGTAATGTTGCTAGGGGCCAGTGTAAATGGAGTTCAAACGAAAATTCAGAATGAAAGACTCACCCTCGCCTTCTGACTTCCCCGTGCGTCTCCCGGCCTTCCAATCAGCATCCTGTCCGCCTGATTCATCATCCAATCACCTTCCGACGCCTTGTTCTTAAAGCACCTTCAGCTGTGTTCCTCCTCGCTTGTCAGCTGAGCTCATCCCTCCTCCACCCCACCTCCACCATCTTTCTTCCCATCTACTCCTGGCTTCCTCGCTCCCTGGCCGCCAATTCACCACCAGTGTCGGATCAGGGGGAAGACATCTCTAAATATAAAACTTACAAATGTTCATCTTAAATCATGTCATTCACAGCATTCATGTCTTCCTCCCAGGTCTGAGCGCCAAAAGTATAATGTAATTTCACATCATTAAAACTTTTCTAATTGCCAACCCTCTCTTTGTGAGTCTTTTCAGATTGAATTGTGACGTCACAATCACACAGCTTTTGAAACTGCGCATTTTCTAGAAAAAATAAAACATAAAAAAAGGAAAACATTCATTTATAGCCAAAAAACAGCTGAATGTTTTTTTTGCTGGTTTTTGTTTTTGCGTTTGGACTGTTTGTAGAACCATTAGAGACCCAAATGGAACAATAAAAATGATCAAAAAGTGAATTTTGCATAATAGGTCCCATGTAAGTAATGTGATATTTACCTAACAATAATCAATAACTTGATTTCAAGGAAAAGTTTATATAAAGACACAACAAATATTAGGAGAGAATGTAATAAATTTATAAATAATGGAAACAATAAGGAAGAAATCAGCAAACTCAGTGATAAATTTCCTCCACAGAGAAGATGAGGAACACTGCTCTGACTGACACAACTGGGTCAAGTCATGAATTTCTGACCCACATCAGTAAGAAACCACAGACTATCGGAACAGAACCTCAGGGACAGACTGGGATGATTTGTTCAGTGGCAAATTTCCCAGCTGAAGACCAAGAACACGATTCTGAACTGCGATGAAACTGGGAGCACATTTATATCTACAGCTGCCATTAAATGCTGGGCATTTTTATTCATGCATGTTGACACCAGCTTTTACCTGCTGAGTCGGGCTGACATCAGCTCCAGATGTCCCCTCCTATCAGCTGCAACAACGCAGAGCAGCCAATCATCCACTGTCTACGTCGTGAAATTACATCTAATCAGCAACAGGTAAAATCATGTCTGGTCTGCTTTTTGCTCTCTTTGGTTTTTAAGAATCAACCTGAAATTTTTCTACCTTGAATCTTTTGCAATTAAAAAAAGAAAAAAAAGAAAATCCATTCGGTTTTCCAAAGAGGGACTTGATAAAGCGCTAAACAAGTACAGGCCACTTAGAAACAGCTTGTACAAATATGAGATGGTCATAATGACTACTTAAACTAAAAGAAGGTCAAAGTTTCCATATTCATACGACAGATAAAAAAGATCCTTCAAACAGGTGAAGCAGCAGGTTAGACTGTTTCCTGTTGAGGGGGTCAGAGTGAAGGCGGCTGACTACAAATGGAGGTCATGCTTTTCTTTCCTCTTCCTCCACTCTGTTGTGTCGGTCTGTCACATTAAACGCAGTTAGGTTTGTAGAACATGAGAAATTAAAAGGCTATGAACACCTTGCACTGAATCAGAATCAACCCCTAAAATTGTTAAATATAATGAAACATTTTACACAGTTTCTATCACTGCACTATTTAACAGCTTTTAAAGTGTCCTGGATACAAAAAAATATTAAAACATGTTTTTTGATTAGATTTGTCAGCATGTTGCCATGTGTTATATAACAGGCTTTATCTCAAGGATATCAGCTATAGTTGCTCAAATAATAATTTCAAGTGTGGAGAACAGGAGCAGATTTAATTTTCTTCGAACCAAAAGGCCACCAATCCTCCTGCGCCTTCATCAAACACACACCCAGAAGGCACAACACTGACTGGAGAACAACCTTGCCGATTGAAAGCTAATTATAAAACTTATCTTTATATGAGAAAACTGTTTTGCTTCTGAGAGTCTGTGTGAACACTAACGAGTAAAATCATAATCTCAACAAATATTCCCTCCAAGGCGTGTTGTTTGGTTTGCCTGACTGCTAACAGAGCTCCTCTCACCTACCTGACTTCATTTGACCTGCTGATGAAATTTTCTGTTATCAGGAGGTTTAATTAAAAATACTTCAGGATGAAAGCAAGAACATTTTGTGTTTGCTGTTTGGATATGGGAATGGAAGGGAGGTTGTGTGTGTCGGCACTTATTATGGATGATTTGTCCTGCTGCAGAGCTGTCGACTGCTGCTGCAGATACACGACTCTGCACCGCACTGTGACGGTCGAGGCTCCAGACTGCGACTGATTTGCCCTGTCCGTCATGCCCCACTCATCGCGTGCTCCATTTTTCCACACTGAACCCCATCCAGGCTGGGTGGGCACCAATTTGTGGAGTGGTCCAAATGAAGAGCTGATGATCATTAAAGCTTCCTTGGCAGCTGTACATGAAAGCAAAGAAAGAGCAGAACTCAACGCTGGAAACGTAAATAACATCATTGAGCTGTAGTTCACTTTTCTGCAGCTACATGTTCACTGAATCCTAAATGTGAGTAAGTGTGTTGTAGAAATGCAGCTAAGGACAAAATAATTAGACACGCTATAAAAATACAGGCTTTTAAAAGTATTTCCTAGGTTCTGTAAAACCTTAATAAAACATCTAAGTTTTATTTTTTGATACTTACATGATTTCCTTTTGCCCACAGTAACTAGATTATTCCATAAAAACCAAAACCTACCAGGGTCAGGACGATTAGCCCCTCAGTTACTGAGCTTTCATGATGCTCCAGCACCAACCACTGTTGAGCAGTGACATACTTTAACTTTGTAATGGTAAAGCATCAAAGATGATTGTAAAACTGATGCTTTTCCCCTAATTTACACATGGTGTAAGAACCTCAGTGAGACATTGCTTATGTTTGTTGAAGGAACATCTTCCCCACAGTGAAACATGGAGGTGGATTCTGTGGGACTGGAACTGGCAATCAAGTGTCAAGGTCGGAAGAATCCGGAAGAAAAAAGGATCTGTGAAGTTTTGGTAAGAAAACCCAGAACAGTCAGCAGCAAAACTGGGTCTGGGTCAGACTGTGTATGGTTTGACAAGGTGTACCAGATAAAGTGGCCTGTGAGTGTGTAGTTTGGGTATGTAATGAAGAAGTGAAACTGTGGATTCCTTCTGGTTTGTATTAAACTGTATCTCTTATTACAACATTAAACAGGAGGAGTTTCCTGCTAACCAAGCCCACAGATTAAAGGAAAAAGATCCAGTCAGGCTGTTGGTGTCCTGCATTCTCTAACCTTTTGATCAACTAGAACATCGTCATCACTGCCCCTAAATAGTCCTCTCACAAACCAGGGCTGTACTTAAAATACTTAAAACACGGGTTTAACGAATAAAGTATTAAGTGGTTTCAGAAAAACAAAAATTAACATAAAACATATAAAACAAATTTATAATTGTAATAATTTAAATAAAGTCTCATTGTTCTCTACCCCCTTCAGCCAGTAGAGAAGCTGATTCAGCTCAAACTCCCTAAATAATTTAGCTAAATTACACATATACTTAACATCACATTAGTCAGTTCAAATTTCCTGTTGTGTTCTCAGCTGTGGAACCCTTAGTTTTCACTTTCCTGGTAGCTCGTCAGTTTCATTGCACCAAACCCAGGGTCACTTTTGTCCCCCATGGAGTTCCTGCTTCTCTGCTTGATGAGACCAGGTCTGCGCTCCAGGCAGCCACTGTAAGTCACAGCAAAGTCATAACTGTGAGTTAGCTCATTGAAAAGATCATTACAAAGACCCAGGGGCTTTCATGATCTGTAAGTCACTAAACTTCATGATTCAGAAGTCATATTTGAGCATCATTAAAAAAATCGCTTAGACTACTTTAACCAATTAGAGTTTAACCTCTGTGTACCGAGAAACCACTACAACCATGCTGGAAAACACCAGGAACAAGCTGGGATTTGTCTGTAAGCTGATGTGAAATAACAGCACTGAGGGGAAATTAATCAAATATTCTAGAGCATGAATAGGCAAACCTAGATCACAAAAATCTGCTCTGGTGGGTTCTGATCTGATCGCACTGATTGTTTTTCAGCCTCAATGCAAAACATAACAAAAACCACCTCAGGTTGAGATTAAATCGTCGTAAATAAGAGCAAATTAATCCCAGCTGCCAACAAGCTCAAAATAACATCAATTATCTCAATAAATCAGAACATCCTGGAAGAAGTAACCTAAATGTAACTTCTCAGAAAAAATATATTATTATTTTAGAGCAACAAAATAAGGATTTTTACAACCGAAATGTTCTGGTATGAGCTACACCATAGGAGTAAGTGGGCCAGCTGCTCCTCCATTAAATATTAAATATTAGAAATAATGACTACGTTTTAGTCCCACCCTCCTTCGCTTCAGTTTGATTGGACTAGTCCAATCCAAGTCACTGCATAAAACTCACATCATCTGAATGAGACCTCTGGAGTCAGGCAGAAAGTTTGTCCCCATAATCAGGCTCCCTTGACCCTCACAATCATGGAGGAAACTGCTGCAGTCCAGCAGACAGTCACCGACACTGAAGCTACAAAGAGTTTAGAAGAGATTCACAAGGTCTAGTCTGCAGCAGGAGTCAGAGCTTCAAGATTGACTACATACACACTAGAGTCAACATCAGAAGTGTCTTACCTTGGCTAAGGAGACAAACGACTGTTGCTCAGTGGTCCAAAGCACTCTTTTTAGATAAGGATAATGAACGGGTCCACTAGGTTTTATCAAGTCCAAGTCAGAGCAGCTACCTACCTGGATATTTTAGACCTCTTCGTGCTTCCCTCCACTGATAAGCTTTATGGAGATGCTAACCTAATTTTCCAGGAGATACCGGTCCACACTTCCCATGGTGACACCAGCAAACTGGTCTGACTTAAACCCCACGGAGAATCTATGGGCTGTTATCCAGACGAAGATGATAGACACCATAACCAGCTATGCAGACCAGCTGAAGGCCACTATTAAAGCAACCTGGGCTTCCTGAACACCTCAGGAGAACCGCAGGCTGATCTCCTTCCATGTCACACTGCATTAATGCAGTAATTCATGCAAAAAGAGCCCAGACCAAGTACTCAGAGCAGATACTGAACAGACCTACTGTTCTGTAGGAACACATCGGTCTAATGTATGAGTCTGATGTTCTGGAAAACCGAATTGTATGTTTTCATTAACTATAAGATAGAATCGTTAAAATAACTGAAATAAAACAGAAATATTTGCCTCTGTGTGGAATTAATCTATTAAAAAAATTAATTTTACCTTTTAAATTAAATTACTAATTCAAAATAACCTTTTGATGATATTCATATTTTTTGGGATGCCCTGTATCAGTTGCACATAAAATATGGTCTGAATTGCTTCCATCTGGATAAAGTTTGTTCTCTTATTTGCCTAGTAAGACTCAAGTTACTCCATCCAGGTTTAAGCAGCATGAATTGCAGAGAAGATCACATGCGCTGACATATGGTATTAAAACCCAAGTAAGAAAATCACAGTCTCATCCAAAAAAAACGTGTTGGTGCTAAAGTGTAGAGGGAAACACAGGAACTAATGGTTAATGTCTAACTATCACACTCATTTAGGCCACGTCGGCATGATTCCAACTTTATACTGTTTCCTGTTTTACTAGGAGAAAAATAAGAGAATGTGACATTTCTTGGCAACAGTTCTTAATACTACAAGCATGTTATGAAGGTATAACACCAAAGCATCATGGGTAAAAAACAAAGGCAAGGCTGGAAATGAAGCAGTCAAAACTTACTTTAGAGAAGGTTTAAATATTCTCAAACGTTCATCATGTCACAGAATTAAGGATACTAGTCCAGATTAATCCCACATCAACACGTCAAACTTCCTCGTTGCTACATTAAACCATTAGCCATTCCAATTCAATAATCCAGTTCTGGTTTTGCTATGCGCCACAGCTTCACAGAAGAATAATCTCAACAAGCTTTACAGCAAACATGCAATTCCACATCTGAATATTTCTCAAAACAGTTCTTTACAATAAACTATGCAGAATCCAGCGAAACAAATTATGTCTTATTGCTAAGATTCAGAACAATGACTTCTGTAGCATTAAAAAAAACATTTAAAACTTTAGATTTCACAAGAATCTGCAACAACCCCTAAACATTCAATAAGCAAAACGGTGTGTTCTGGAAGTTTTAGGTTGGCAGCCAAGTCAAACACATAAACTATGACTGCTGGTCGCTGATTAGCAACATTATACGGAAAAACGTTCCCTGCAGCCTACCTGAGCTGCAGGAGAATAACATCTGCAGCAAAAAGGCTGAGGTTTCATATCTGGACATAAATAGAACTTTGTTAAAGTTCCAGGTGATCTACTATTTATATTTGCATGAAATAATAAGCCCAGTTGTTACAGTTACAGTACAGGTTATGTAGCTGGAGATTAGAACCAACTCTCCACAACCATGTAAGAAACAAGCAGGAATGGATGGATGAGTAACACCATCCCATTGACTGTTTTCGAAGCTAACTCAGGTTGCAAACATTAAATAGGATGAAGCATGGAGCCGACAGGCAAGAACAGACATTTAACAGAGGATCATGGTCCAGATGGTCCTGATGCGGTTTTCCTCTCTTTCCTGCTTTGCTTCCATGTTTTATATTATATATTTATATTATAATCATTAACCCATTAACCCGAATGCAGAACATGCACACATTACAATTGTGTGAAAGTTGCCATCAGAGAAAAAAACACAGTCCACCACCACATGAAATGTATTATTCTACTCACCACAAAAAGAAAAAGAGAGACAAATGTAAGTGTGGGTTTTAATATAAATATGCGTTGATGATGTGTAATTTTTCAGCTCCTTGCAAAGAAGCAGAGATGCTGAAAAAAAAAGATAACTGCCTCTTTCAAACCTTATTTAAATACTGTTATGGAAATTTTAGTACCTTGCTTGATTTGCTCCTTGATACTCTACAGGAACTGACAAAAGTATTAGAGCCCCTCTGTGTTATTCTATTCTTCTCTGTTTAGTCTTAGAGTGATGGTTTCTCAGCCTTCTGTTTGCAGCTGTGTCAGATAATATGTCTGCCACACTGTTAAGGTTATGTCTGGGACAACAGGTCTCATGAGAGTCACCTTGAAAACTGTTGTAGCTTATAGGAGAACTTTTACTTTGTCTGGTCAGAACGATTTGGCAGCACTACTGAGCACCTCTCCAATGCTGTAAAATCCTTCTCTCTTGCAAGATTCTAATAAAGCTGATTCTGAGTGACAATCATCAGTCTCTGGATGCAAATTTTTCTACAACAATACACAGACATTCCAGTTTCCTACACAAACAGCCATATTCCATCAGACAAAGTATAAAAATCCTCGTACTCGTCATCTTCCGCTTTATCCGGGACCGGGTCGCGGGGGCAGCAGAGACACCCAGACGTCCCTCTCCCCAGACACCTCCTCCAGCTCCTCCGGGGGGAGCCCAAGGCGTTCCCAGGCCAGCCAAGAGACATAGTCCCTCCAGCGTGTCCTGGGCCGTCCCCTGGGCCTCCCCCGGTGGGGCGTGCCTGGAACACCTCCCGAGGAAGGCGTCCAGGAGGCATCCGGTATAGACGCCCGAGCCACCTCAAATGCCTCCTCTCGATGTGGAGGAGCAGCGGCTCTACTCCGAGCCCCTCCCAAATGGCCGAGCTCCTCACCTTATCTCTAAGGGAGTGCCCGGCCACCCTACGGAGGAAGCTCATTTCAGCCGCTTGTATCCGGGATCTCGTTCTTTCGGTCATGACCCAAAGTTCATGGCCATAGGTGAGGGTAGTAACGTAGACCGACCGGTAAATCAAGAGCTTCGCTTTTCGTCTCAGCTCTCTCTTCACCACATCGGAACGGCACAGTGCCCTCATTACTGCGGCAGCCGTACCGATCCGTCTGTCGATCTCCCGCTCCATTCTTCCCTCACTCGTGAACAAGACCCCGAGATACTTGAACTCCTCCACTTGAGACAGGAACTCCCCACCAACCTGAAGAGGACAAGCCACCCTTTTCCGGTCGAGAACCATGGCCTCTGACTTGGAGGAGCTTATCTTCATCTCAGCAGCTTCACACTCGGCTGTGAACCGCCCCAGCGCATGCTGTAGGTCTTGGCTAGATGGGGCCAGCAGGACCACGTCATCTGCAAAAAGAAGAGATGAAATCCACTGGTCCCTAAACCAGACCCCCTCCGGCCCTTGGCTGCGTCTAGAAATCCTGTCCATAAAAGTTATGAACAGGACCGGTGACAAAGGGCAGCCCTTCCAGAGTCCAACATGCACCGGGAACAAGTCCGACTTAGTGCCGGCAATGCGGACCAAACTCCTGCTCCGCTTGTACAGAGACCGGATGGCCCCTAATAAAGGGCCCTCGATTCCATACTCCTGGAGCACCCCCCACATGGCATCACGAGGAACACAGTCGAATGCCTTCTCCAGGTCCACAAAACACATGTGAACCGGTTGGGCAAACTCCCATGAACCCTCGAGTACCCTGTAGAGGGTATAGAGCTGGTCCAGTGTTCCACGGGCGGGACGAAAACCACACTGCTCCTCCTGAAGCCGAGGTTCGACTATCGGCCGGACTCTCCTCTCCAATACCCTGGCGTAGGTCTTACCAGGGAGGCTGAGGAGTGTGATCCCCCTGTAGTTGGAACACACCCTCCAGTCCCCGACCGCCATGCAATGTTCAAGAGGTGTGTCAACCATGACAGCCCCACAACATCCAGAGATTTGAGGTACTCAGGGCGGATCTCATCCACCCCCGAAGTCTTGCCACCGCGGAGCTTTTTAACCACCTCGGTGACTTCAGCCTGGGTGATGAAAGAGTCCAACCCCGAGTCCCCAGCCTCTGTTTCCACCAGGGAATGCGTGATGGCAGGATTGAGGAGATCCTCGAAGTACTCCTTCCACCGCCCGATAACGTCCCCAGTCGAGGTCAGCAGCCTCCCACCCCCACTATAAACAGTGTTGGCGAAGCGCTGCTTCTCCCTCCTAAGGCGCCGGACGGTTTGCCAGAATCGATTCGAGGCCAACCGGTAGTCCCCCTCCATGGCCTCACCGAACTCCTCACAGGCCCGGGTTTTTGCCTCTCCCACAGCCCGGGCCGCAGCATGCTTGGCCTCACGGTACCTGTCAGCCGCCTCAGGAGTCCCACAAGCCAACCACAGCCGATAGGACTCCTTCTTCAGCTTGATAGCATCCCTTACTGCCGGTGTCCACCACCGGGTTCTGGGATTGCCACCGCGAGACGCACCGCAGACCTTACGGCCGCAGCTACGGGCAGCAGCCTCGACAGTAGATGTGGAGAACATGGTCCACTCAGACTCTATGTCTCCAACATCCCCCGGAATCTGGTCAAAGCTCTCCCGGAGGTGGGAGTTGCATACATCCCTGGCCGAGGGCTCCACCAGGCGTTCCCAGCAGACCCTCACTATGCGCTTGGGCCTGCCAAGTCTGTCTGGCTTTCTCCTCCTCCAGCGGATCCAACTCACCACCAGGTGGTGATCAGTGGATAGCTCAGCCCCTCTCTTCACCCAAGTGTCCAAAACATGCGGCCGAAGGTCTGATGATACGACAACAAAGTTGATCATTGACCTCCTGCCTAGGGTGTCCTGGTGCCAAGTGCACTGATGGACACCCTTATGCTTGAACATGGTGTTCATTATGGACAATCCGTGACTAGCACAGAAGTCCAATAACAAAACACCACCCGGATTCAGATCGGGGAGGCCATTCCTCCCGATCACGCCTCTCCAGGTGTCACTGTCGTTTCCCACGTGGGCGTTGAAGTCCCCCAGCAGAATAATGGAGTCCCTGGGAGGGGCACTATCCAGCACCTCCGACAGGGACACCAAGAAGGCCGGGTACTCCGCACTACCGCTCGGCCCGTAGGCCGAAACAACAGTCAGAGACCTATCCCCAACCCGAAGGCCCAGGGACGCGACCCTCTCATCCACTGGGGTAAACCCTAACACAAGACGGCTGACCTGGGGGGCAACAAACAAACCCACACCAGCCCGCCGCCTCTCCCCGTGGGCCACTCCAGAGTAGAAGAGAGTCCAGCCCCTCTCCAGGAGATGGGTTCCAGAGCCCACGCTGTGCGTGGAGTTGAGCCCGACTATTTCTAGTCGATATCTCTCGACCTCCCGCACAAGCTCAGGCTCCTTCCCCCCCAGCGAGGTAACATTCCAGGTCTCCACCTTCGTCCGCCACCCAATCCTCTTTGCACCGGTCCCTCACGGTTCCCCCTGCAGGTGGTGGGCCCACTGGGGGATGGCCTCGCGTCTCTCATTCGGGCTTGGCCGGGCCGGGTCCTGCGAGGAGCAACCCAGCCACCAGGCGCTCTCCGGCGAGTCCCGACCCCAGGCCTGGCTCCAGGGTGGGACCCCGGCTCCGCCGTACCAGGCGACGTCACGTGCCTCGATATTCTAGTCCTTATGAAGGATTCTTGAAATGCGAGGTCAAAAATCCTCATTTATGTTTTTAATAAAGCAGCAACTGTTACAGGCTTCCATCATCCAATAACTTTCTGTAGGTGAGGAAATTACCCCAATAGACTGAATTTCTCTCATCTCGTTTGCTAAAACAATTAGGTGGCGTTCAATATAGCCGTGACCCTGGTGATGAAGTTGGATCCACTCTCTGACACACAGTGAAGAATAGATGCTGGCATTGGTCAGCTCTCCTGTCGCAATCTGCAGGAGTTCCTCCTCAAACAAACACTGACAGAGTCATTTTATTCATGTAGCTCTCAAATAGTTGGACCTGGGTCAAACATTTTGCTGGGATTTTGGCCCATTGCTCCTCACAGAACTGGTGCAACTGGTTGAACTGAGTCAGACTGGGCCAGTATTTACATTTGCAAAGTCCTCTCTTTGTCATCCAAACAAACAGTGGTCAATAATGCCAAACATTTCAGTTCAAGTTTCATCAGACTTCAGGACGTGTCCTCTAAAAGCAACTGTATAGAGTATAACTGTTAAAAAAGATGAATGTGGAACCTTCAGATATCTGCAAACTGGACCCAAGGATGAACCAGGCTTGTTTTCTTCCTGATATTTTGGCTGATTTTTTAATAATGTCACACAAGCAAGCAGAGTGTTTGACATCCTAAGGTGTTCCTCCTACTCTGGGGAGTCATCTTAGTATCTGACTTTCTCTAAAATAAATTACTTCTCTTATGAATCTGATATTTAGCAAAAAATAAATTATGTTTGTAATAAAACAGGAAAAGGTTTAGTCTGATTTAACATCAGATGGAGAGAAAAAATTATGATGTGTTTTTTTATAAAATACGGTTTCAGCTGAATGTGATCATTAACTGTGGCTCAGGAGGGATCGATTTAAAACACTGATTTCATAGGTCTGTTCTGCTAAACATTTAAGGTTTGGTCTTTTTACACATACAGTATTACTAATGAAGAACTATGGCTGCTTAAAACAGTGTAAATTATTGTTATTGGTATCAACACATTCATGTAAAATGTTATATCAAGAAACTATTAAAGAGGAAAGGAATAAAACGATCTAAGATGGTGGTCAGTCAGCTACATGCTGTAAACTGTTCAAATAGCTCCCTCTTCTGGACAGTTTTAAGGCTACATATTTTATTTTACTTTTAAACCTTTTAGCACAAAATAAGCATAATAGAAATATGAATGGCTGCCCTGAAGTGATCTGTTATTTAAAAGCATCTTGCAGCTCCAGCTTTAGACCTGTAGTCTCTTTTTGCTAGAAGGTGGGTTACCTGTAAGCCGATGCTGCTTGGTGCTCACTCGGTTGGTGCTGTGGACTGTGCAGCAGAGGTGGAGCATGGCAAGCATGGTCAGGATCATTACCACACTCTGGAGCAGCAGGGTCACCTCGAACTGTTTCCCTATCCTGCAAGAGCAAAACCAATACTAAACTGCTTAGATGTTAGAGCTGCACATTTATTGTACTGTTTTAATTATGAATAAGTGACACAATATAATAATTTTCTCATCTTTACCAAAAGAAAATTCGCAGGATGTTGGCTATAAGCAGAACCAGGCAAACTCTTGTGGAGAAGCCCTCAGTGTTGCTGCTTCTCTGGATCTCCTGATACTGCGGGAAGTACGGCAGGGCGCCCCCAAACACCATGAGGAAGGAGGAGAACAAGGACAGCAACGTCCACGAGCCCTCCATGTCCTCCTCCTGGAGAACCACCTCTGCATCCATCACTCTGAAACAATTTCAGGGGTCTCAGAGAGATCCTGAAGGACCACCTGAGAAGGTGACAAGCATTAGAATATTCAGACTAAGAGATTCCAGCAGGCATTTCTAACTGGTGTGAAATTGAGTCTTCCACAGAGTCAACCAGGATTAAATACATTAGGCTAATTCAGTTTAAACAGATTTGTTATGTCTGAACATCTTTATTTTATGCCTATTTAAACTTTCCTCCTTCTCACTTTAAAGGGCAAATATTGTCAGATTTTAGTCATAAAATCTTTAAATATTGAAAGCGTAAAACATAAACAAAACATAATTTTAGCAATTATCAATCTTGTTAAAGTTGTTTTAAAAACACATTCTGGCACCAAAAAAAAGCTTTTTAGTAGGGATGCACTGATATCAAAATTCAGGCCGACATCAAAATCCGATATTAATATCGCTGCTATGGCCAATGACTGATATCTCACTACCCTTTCAACGCTGTAAAGAAATGACCACACCGCTGACATTGCTTCTCTGCTTCATGTAAACACCCTACAGTCCTGCACTGCATGATTATCACTGTCACATGACCAAAAGAAATACTACATGGTGAAGCCCCCCCCCTACAAAAAATATACAACAACAGCAGCAAGATGGTGATAAGTATCGGTCATTATTACTGGCCCAGTTTTACTTATAGGGCTTCTACTTTGTAGCCATTCTTCTCCATGAAACAGGAGCTGAGGACCACATAGTAACAGATGATGACGTGTAAGGCGAATCAGTAGTTTCTGATGGACTACACTTGTACCTATATATGTTTGTACACACACACATATATAAAGAAGAACAAGACTTGTTGGAAGTGATATTAAGGCCCCCACAGAGCCCTGATCTCAACATCATTGAGTGTGTCTGGGATTACATGAAGAGACAGAAGGATGTGAGAAAGTCTACATCCACAGACGATCTGTGGTTCTTTCTCCAAGATGTTTGGAACAACCTACCAGCAGAGTTCCTTCAAAAACTGTGTGCAAGTGGACCTAGAAGAATTGATGCTGTTCTGAAGGCAAAGGGTGGTCACAACAAATAATGATTTGATTTAGATTTCTCTTTTGTTCATTCACTGCATTTTGTTGTTTGATGAAAATAAATGATTAACACTTCCATTTTTTTAAATCATTCTTTGTTTACAGTATTTTTTTACTCTTGCCTAAAACTTTTGCACAGTACTCTATATCTATAATATGTATATTACTGCAGATATCCTCCATACAGGAAATGACTGCGACCTCCGCTGAAGCAAACTGGTGTAGAGGACAGATTTTTCGTCACCAGCCAAAATCAGTGTCTCTGCTGGAAACACATTCAGCCTCTGGAATAAAGAAACAACTTGACTCTGGGATTTCAGGGGAGGAACAAAATTAAAAGATGAGGGACAAGGACATAATGCAGTTTATGCCACAGCTAGGAGAGATAGCTGTAACCTTCCTTCCATCCACCTTATGGGAAACATTAACTTGAAGTGAGTTTTTGCACCAAACAACTTGTTGTTTTGAAAAAACTTCCTCCAAATGGACCTTTAGAGCTTCTCGCGTGTGACAGATTAATGTAGTGCACTTCCCGAGTAAAACACTGACTGATTATGTGGAGAAAAGTGAGACTTGCACACTAACTGCAAGGATCGTTAATGTAAAGTCGACTTTTCTGGCAATGCATGCCTATGCACACCAGAGTAACAATACTGGTCAGAATCTAAATGGTACCAGAACTTTAGTGTTTCAAATTACAATTTTTGTAACAAGTGGTCATTTTACACTCAGTCAGACAGCGCTTTTAAATCCCTCCATTGGGTGCCGGTTTGATACGTCTCCAAGCTAATGCACTCAGACATTTCCAACGATTTTCTCCATCTCACACATAACTACTCCCTTTATGAACCTAATTTCCAGTTGGAGACTTTACTATCTCAATATTTGTCTCGGGTGGACATTGTGCTATGCATGGAGGCCTAGATTGGACATTGCAAACATCTTTAACAACTTTCTGCAGCCTCTTGGGTACCTCGTTATTTTTTTTTTTGTACACATTTTCACACATTTCTGGATTTCAGACATGGAATGAATTTAACTATTGTCAGGTACAACCTGACTGCTCTTCTCCAGCCTACATGTGCAGAAGAATTAGATTAGAATCTGACTTCCCTTGCAGCTTTCTACTGCTGTATTTAAACTTTGATAACACAGAAGATCAGTTTTTACTCTCATACATTTACAAAGTGAGGACAAAGAAAAAACACTTCCTCAAAAATAAATTAGCTGGTAAAGGAAGCTTCCTATGTTTAAGCATCTAAATATAAATTTATTTTTAACCACAGCAGATGACTGTGACAGGCACACAAGCAGAAGGAAATAAACTGATTCCATGAAGAAATTATATAATTATCCAATTCAATTATTAAACCTTTACAGAGAACAATGTTTCTCAGCTAGTTAGATAGCATCAATCTCTCAAAGTATTTGTATCTAAATAAACATAAAGCATTATGTTTATGTTTCTGCATTTGCCAGATGGTTTTATCCAAAGCGACTTACAAATGAGGATTTAGCAAAGTCGTTAATTTAAGGTTAACAACAAGCAAGTAAGAAGGAAGACCACTAGTCAGGTTCTGTCAGAGGTGACGGTGTAGAGACAGAGAGCAGAAAGGGATCATTTAACCAAGCATTCATATAACCTGATGAAATATGATCACGCAACTTGTGACGTGCAGAATAAAGACGACAAGCTGGAAATAAGTTAAAGATCTGGAAAAGGGCAAAGCATGAAGGAAAGGTCAGCCGACTAACAGCTGGTGAAGGAAGGTGTGACAGGCGGCTAGTGGGGGGGCACAGCTGAGGCGATCTGGGTGGGAGGGGTCAGCTTTAACTGCAGATAAGAAGCCTTGGAGCCGTCCAGGGTCTCCTCCTACTAACAGACATCTGTGAGACTGAAACAGCTTTTTACTCAGATTGTTAAGATGCTCTTAAATAACTTTATGATAATAATATTATGCTCTGACCTTCAACAGTAATCTGTTCTCCCATGCTTTTCCACATGGGGAAGGCTGGTATCCCACAACTATGTTGCTGTTTACTCATAGCCCTGAGCGACAGGCTCTATGAACAGTAGAGTACAGGCTCTAAGAAATCTGAGAGGCGCAAGGCCAGCACACACATACACTTCTCTGCCTGCTTATATTAGATTTCAACATCACTCAACACAGCCCAAGGATTTAAACAGGACTCCTTTGCAAAGTTTTTGTTATTTTCATATAAAACATTAATTATCTGATATCAAGTCTTGATGTTTCCCACAGTGGATTTCCAGATTAAAGGTATTTTCAGCAGAGCAGTAACTGCAGCTGCTACCTGTCTGCACCGGGTGAGCAACAGGTTGGAAGGAATCTAAAATAAAATGTTCTTTCACCTGAGTTATAAGGACTCACAGACAAGGCAAGGCTTGTTTTATTGCAAGCAAAACCCTCCTCTAAAGCTGTTGAGAACTTTAATGTCAGGCTGTAAAGTAGGACATTTAAAAAGTGAATTATGGTGTATGGTTTCAACCCTGCAGCATGGATTTAAAATACTTAGAATGCTTTAAAAGTTAAATATTCTACAGGAACTTAACAGCCCTGCGGCTGTTTGTGCATGGTGCTGAGAATAGACCCATAACCCCAGCAGCACCAGAGGCGTGCTGGCCACCTCTGACTGCAGAACAGGCTGGATTAGGTAACCAAAGCATAGTTTAAATGGGATGGGCCAACACGCCTAAACTTCTTCCAACACAGAACCTCCAGACATTAGACTGGACTGACGATGAGAACACAAATATGCATTCATTTATTATTATTGGATTCAAACTGATCAGAAATTCTCGAAAGTATTATTAATTTCTCCAAACAAGGTGTGTGGGCAGTAAAATAAATCTCAGCCTTTCTATTCGCAAGGATGATGTTGTGGGAACTTCATCTGAGGTGGAAGATTTCTTCCAGTCTGCAGCTTTACTCACCTGTCCTCTTCATTCACCTTCCTACAGTCAGTAAGCCCGAACCCTGCACAGAACCTCTGAGGCTTTATAGCACGCCCGGATCCTCTCAGCTCCAACTTTCAAATCTCAACCCTCAAACCGGACCAGCGAGCGCGCGCCCGGCTTTCAGGCGCGCGCCCGGACCCAAGCACCTTATTTGGGTCCAAGAACCACAGTTTTTATTCTGTTAATTTCTTTGTCAACGATCACTTTATTGGATTAGAAGCAGTTTATATACGGGCTTCATACAGGGAACAAACGCTTTGGTGACGGGACGTCCCTCAGGATCCAAACTAAAGGTCTGTACTTGTTTCTTTTCCTAAACTTCATCTTCCACACATAGATATAGAGCAGTAGATGCTGCATGAGCCGCCAGATCGTCGCCATATTGTAGGAGGCAGTTTTGTTGGTCGCATTTCCAAAAAATCTGCATAAGGCTGCTCTGATCAAACAGTTTTAGTTTAAACTGGTTCTGTAAGGTTCTTCTTCACATTGGATAGGAAATAAAAAAGGAAAAAACAAGATAAAAATTAATATCCAAAACTAAATACTAAAAACTAATTGGTATGTTGTCTCCTTTTCAATTAAACATACAGCACTGTGAAAAACTATTTCCCCCTTTCATTTTACATTGTTGTCACACTAAACTGTTTCAGATCATCAAACATTCACCCAAACCTGAGTAAATACAAAATTACAATTTATGTATTAACCTGGCCCTAAGTGAACAAGTACTAAAGCTAACAACTGGTTGTTCTACCCTTGGGAAGGGTAAACAGCTGCCATCAAGCTGTGTGGTACCTAGTAATGAGTCTTTTACATCCCTGTGGGGTAATTGTGGCCCACTGATTTGCTTTGTTTTAATTTAGCCACATTGGAGGATTTTCAAGCATGAAGAGCTTGTTTAAGGCAATGCCACAGCATCTCAATCAGATTTATGTGCAGACTTCGACTCTGCCACTCCAAAACATTTTCTTTTGAATCAGCAACACAAAAACATCTTTACATAAATTTCTTTCCACACCAATGAAATTGATTTAAAGTTTACAATTATCATATTTGGCCACGGCTGGTGTATCTTTAACAGTGTTCCTGTTCTAAAATACTTACCAGCCACTTTATTGGGTACACCTTGCTAGAACTAGTTGGACCCCATTTTGCCCTCAGAACTACCGTAACTCTTCATGTCATAGATTCAACACAATGTCACAATTCAATTCAATTCAATTCAATTCAGTTTATTTATATAGCGCCAATTCACAACACATGTCGTCTCAAGGCACTTCACAAAAGTCGGGTACATACATTACAATTAATCCAAACCATTGAACAGTGCAGTCAGATTCTGTTATTTATTCAAATTGGATAAAAAGTTTTTCTATCTAAGGAAACCCAGCAGATTGCATCCAGTCAGTGACTTGCAGCATTCACTCCTCCTGGATGAACATGTAGAGACAGTGGACAGTCACTGGCGTTGACTTTGCAGCAATCCCTCATACTGAGCATGCATGTAGCGACAGTGGAGAGGAAAAACTCCCTTTTAACAGGGAAGAAAAACCTCCAGCAGAACCAGAACCAGGCTCAGTGTGAGCGGCCATCTGCCACGACCGACTGGGGGGTTAGAGAGAACAGAGCAGAGACACAAAGAGAACAAAGAAGCACTGATCCAGGAGTACTTTCTATGGGAAGGAAAAGGTAAATGTTAATGGATGTAGCTCCTTTAGTCGTTTCACCTAGAAAGAAAGAACAGATAAACTCTGAGCCAGTTTTCAATGTTAGAGTCTGAAAGAGAGCACAGAGAGTTAGTTACAGTAAAAGCTCAGTCAGTAGCTATGTCCAGGAGAGAGAAAGGGTTAAACACTGAAAGACAGGGCCATGTGGATACATATACAAAGCCCCTGAGGAATACAACATTCCTCAGGGGCTTTGGTCCATATAGACACGATCTGCTGACTGTGGAGACCATTGGAGTTCGGAGAACTCATTGTTCTAGAAACCAGTTTGAGATGATCTGAGCTTCGTGACATGGAGCATTGCCCTGTTGGAATTAGGCAATAGAATAAGGGTCCACTATGGTCATAAAAGGATGGAGATGGTAAGCAGCAATATTGGCTGTGGGGTTTAAATGATGCTCAACTGGAACCAAGGGGCCCAAAGTGTGCCAAGGAATATCCTCCACAGCATGACACCACTACTAACAGCTTGACTTATTGATGCAAAGCAGAATGCATCCATACTTTGATTCTGTTTACTTCAAATTTTGTCCGGACCATCCGAATGTTGGAGCTTCCAGACTCATCGGACCAGACAACGTTTTTCCAACCGGTTATTGTCTAGTTCTACTGAGTCTGTTTGAATTGTAGCCTCAGTTTCTTGTTCTTGGCTGACAGGAGTAGTACCTGGTGTAGTCTTCTGCTGCTGTAGCCCATCTGCTTCAAGGTTCCACATGTTATGTGTTCAAAAAATATTATTCTGCATACTTCTCTTATCAATAGTTGTTATTAGCGTTACTGTTGAGTGTATCAACATGTCCTTGGGAAATGTCCAAGTCAGTAGTGCATTATCTATGTCTTTCACTTATTTTTTCCATTGAACTTTGTCATTAGCGGGGTTTGAATTCATGACAACCTGGTACAAAGAACAGCACATGTGCAGGCTGGGCAACAATTGCCTCTGAAACACCTGGCTGTGAGATGCTGGCAGTCAAAGCATACATAGAAAGCCATAACCAGGCTGGGATAGTCTACAGGGGCATCTGTGGGCTGGAGCTACCATAGTCAGATTGGGAGAAGGCACCAATAATCTTGATAATTACAGGACTAAGGTATTGTATAAATTATTGATAAATTAGGGAAATAGCTTACAACAGGACATTGGGAAAGGTGAGAAAGCAGAAAAATGGCAACCGTGGTAGACCTAGCAATCCCAAGCAGAATTAGTACCAAGGAGCACAATATATTTTTCCTAGCAAGCATTGTTAACTCTTTGATAATAATAAATAATAATAATAATCATCATCATCTGATAAGCAATAAGTATTACATCCACCACTTAAACATTTTCACCAGAAAAATAAACAGCTTAAATATTATACCTCAAATTTGAATCAAATTAAATTGTTCGGTGTATTTTCAGAGACAGAAGAAGGTTACGTATATTTTTAGGCAGACTGTGTCCAACGGGTTCTGTCTTATTTTAATTAGCATATAGTAATAAAAAAACATATTGTTGCATATAAAAACAATCAGATGAACGCATCCTTTCTCGTTTCCAATAAACGGGTTTTGGTTTCAAAAGAGAACTTGCCACTCACAACATGGCGGACGCGCTGACGTACCACTTGTGCGGGACAATAAAACCGATGCAGCGTCTTTTCTTGAATTTCTATGCTTGTTTATATACGGGCCTCGCGACCTAGCTGTTCTCGCGAGACTGTGTTTGTTGTGGAACAGCTGAGTGGGCGGTTGATGTTAGTTGCGACCAGTTACTGATTCTACAGCAAACCCGCGGCTTTCTAGCTGATTTTTAGCCCCGTCAAAACTTTATTTCCAGGTTATTAAACACCATGGCTGAGACGGACCCGAAGTCGGTGCAGGACCTTACCAATGTGGTGAGTCGTGACGTAAGGCAGGCTAATGCTAGCTACATAGCGCTGCTAACACGGATGCTAACGAAAGCAACACATCTGTAACATTCATACTGCCTCTGGGACGATTGTTGACCTGTTAAAAGTCGCGTTGAGTCGGTTTTTCTATAATCACTCAGATGGTACGACTGTTGTTTAAATTCACTGCATTTAATATTTGCGTCATTCATATCATTGCGTAATTCCACATTTTATGCTGCGGTGGTTTAATTCTTCATTCGTAAGAAAGTTTGAGTTGATGTCCAGTCCAGTAAGCGAATTGCATCTGTAATACTTTTTCTACATTTATAGCTCCTGGGTCAAGTGTCTGCCGTTTCCATGGAGATGGTCCAGGGTTTGAAGCGTTCATTGACGCGGCCACCGTTACATACATGACACAATATTAGGAAAACATCAATTAACGGATAACACGATTACAATTAACCCGCAGTTCCCTTCATTATGATGAACCCAGCACTCTCAACGAGCTTCAAACATCTAGGTTACCAAGATCTACATCAGGTGTTGAAAATCATGCATTTGGCCAGGTAGTAGCACGCAGTTTAAATGTATGGTATCTGAAATATGACAGCCTACCAGATCTTGCATCCAAACAGTCATTTGCAGTGGTGATTTTGCGCACATTGAAACTGCAATTTAATATATTGTGCAGCTCTAATACTGACCGTTGCAGACTGGAGGCCTCCCAGTTCTGAAGGTGCTACCACCCAGTCAGTGTGTGGAAACTCCCCAGACATGTGGCAACCAATTGTTCAAATTCAAATAGTTGCAAATGGTTTCTGTCGTTTCTATATTTTTGCTGCATTTGTCAGTTCTCCAGGATTTTATTCATTTTAGCCGGATTGATTTATAAATAACTGATAAACTGAGATTCACAACTGCAGGACTGTGCGCCGTCATGTAAACCACACACACACCTTATAAACGTGAACTAAAGACATTTCCATGGTTACCCATCCATTTCTTTTGTTGGCATGGAAACAAGCTGATGACCATTTTATGTCCGTTTAAAAAATAAAAATAGCTCACTGACCCCAGGCTTTGGTGCTGTGAAGTGGCAGAAATAAGACAAGGAAATGCGTTTGTTTATTCCAACTCTCATCTTTTGCCTACAGGTCCAAACTTTGCTGCAACAAATGCAGGACAAGTTCCAGACCATGTCGGACCAGATCATTGGGAGGAATATCCTTACCAATGCGTATTATAACAATCTTAGTTTACTTTTTAAGGAGCGTTTTTCCAAAATGCATTTCTTGACTTAAATATCGATGGGTTTCCATGAACAGATTTTAGAAGTGAGTTCTACTGTATGATGTACCTTGACTAGTTCTATACTTGATGAGATGAGTACGCGTATAGATGACCTGGAGAAAAACATTGCTGACCTGATGACCCAGGCTGGTGTTGAAGAGATCGAGGCAGCGCCAGAAAAGCCTAAAGAGAGTCAAGGGTCATAATGGAGGTAAGAGGAAGGTGGTGCTTCCTTCAAGCCTGCATTGGGATTTTAGGTTGGTTCTTAATGGGATTTTTCTTCTGTCCCACAGGCTTCTAAATAAGACGTCACGTTGGTCCCAAATCCAGGAGCAGCAGAGTTTTTCCACTGAAAAGGACTTCTATTGATTTGGTGTAATGTGTGAGATGCTTTTTTTGTATATTGTGAAACGGTTACAGTTAAGTAATGACTTGAAAAGCTGAACATTGTAAGCTAGACTAGTTTAATATGCCATTCAGAACTTTAAACAGAAATGCATCTTATGGATTTGATTAAACGGGTCCAACCCCTGAGGTGAAGGTCCAGGTGGACACTTTTCTCCCAGCTTGTGCTGAGATCTACAGGCTTACTGGCCCAGTTCTTCCTGTACAACACTGAGTTTTACAAACAGGATGCATTCCACTTCTAATATTCTTCTATTAACACACTGAAGTTTGTAATCTATGCTTAATATTTAACTAGTTGTTTAGTGATGAAGAAAACTTAATTACAACCAACTTTAAAAGGTGCTTTGTGTTTTTCTATGTTTTTCCCAGCATGACTTGTCCAGTCGATCATTTCTTTATATTCTGCTGCCTCGTTTCCATCAGGGAGTCTATTTTTACTTCATTTTAAATCAGTTTTTTGCACATAAACTTCAAAACGTTTAAAATTTAAGCCATTAAACTCCTGCATGAATCATTCAGACCTGCAGAAATGCTCCCTAACCTACGTGTACCGCTGTTAAACTACCCAGGAACTGGTTCTAATTTGGGTTTTTCGTTGCTCATCAGGCGGTTTCTCTGCATGAAACGAAGGAAATGAGGCAGTACCCTCCAAACTGCTGCTTATGTTGAATTTGTCTCCACGTTGGAGTAGAATCTACTCAGCTTTCATTCTACCAAATTATGTTCATCCAACAGAAAACATGTCTTTAATGCACATTAAGAATCTTTATTGATATTAATGCAAATCAAATGTACAAAGATCAACAGCAATTATTGAAATTAAATGCCAAAAGCAAACAAATTAACAGCAATACATCCACACTGAGGCAAAGCTGGAGCATGTCACAGAATGGCACATCAGCAGTACCTCAACACACTATAAATGTAATTTTAAATCTGATTTGAATTACTGTAACTAATAGAAACGGTTCTTCAGTTGCATCCTGGCATCAGTTTTTAAGAGTAGCACTGGAGACATTTCAAGTTAGAATTCAAAGTCTGCCTCTGTCATGTCAATGGCCCAGGCAAACTTCTCTCGTTGGGTTTTATTGTAGATTTTTTCTATTGGCACCTCCATGTTCTTACACCTGAACCAGCAGAGGAAAACATTCAGTTTACTTTTATCAGAGACGAGGAGATATTCAGATAAAATGTACAGCAGAAATAAACAAATCATTTCTGAATAAAGTCTTAAGTTGCTTATTTTCATCTAACGTTGCCCCAAAACCAGCAATTTATTAGGATTTCTTTTAGCACTTCTTGATTGTCCAGAACATTGTGGGCTGTTGTTCTGTAAAAGTTCAGGTTTGTTTAAAAGAGCTGAACCAGCCTGAGGCTAGATTAAAATGTATATCAGCTCCATACCTTTTAGAGGAGCAGGTGAAGCCACGATTTAACGGAATACCTGCAGATCTTCATTTTGGCAGTGATGCCCAGGTCACACGGCAGGATTTTATGGTGATTTTGGACCCAATCTTCCTCTTCCATCGTGACGGCTCTTTAGACAATCTTATGAGATATTCCTGCTGTGTGTTAAGAGTGATCTGGTCTGCTCAGAAGAACGTCAGAACCGCTCCGACCTCAAATCGGAGATATTGAACATGTTGGATTGTAGTGGCGCGATATCCTAGCGTGTGAGGTGTTCTCCGAGGACAAACGAGGACAAAGCCAGGTGACAGGAACACGAGGGTTTGTGAGATTTCCCATCTCAAGTCTGAATGTTCATGTTGCCGTGTGGACGCACACGATACCGTAGGACCAAACGTTACAGCTACCATTTATTATTGTCCCGTTTGGGCTCTCTAAAATCAGCAGCTTTTAATCTTGCCTTGTGAACCAGGCATGGAATCAGAAAGTCTGAGTTGTCATCAAGGCATTGAACAGGTTTTGCTGAGGCCAGACCCAAATTATTAAACAATAAGGGGCCTTTATTAAGCAGTTGTTCTGAACGGAGTTCATTTTCAGAACCATGGTTCCATCTATGTTCAAACCGATGAGAAATAAGAGAAAGCAGCTTATTCTCAATCATTTAGAGGCACTCCACACTGTTCTGGTGCTGTGGGTCCAAGACTGACTGGTTACCGCACATTTTCCTTTTCAACGTTACAAACTACAATTTCTAGATTTTTCTGGCAGTTTTTAAAAACCTTGTGATTTAAATACAAACAATGTCCCTAGTTGACCTTTCCACTGTCTCAATTTAGGCGGCGCGGTTCGGCTCCACTTAGAACAGAACCTTGTGTTGAAGCCCCGCCTCCAGCTGCTGCGCTGCTAATTATGTTACTATGAGACATTGTCACATTAAAGTAATCTGCATGAAACCAATATGCAATAAAAACTAAGAACACTAAACATATTGTAGATACAAGAATGTCTTCTACATGTTTTTATCATGTGTGACCTCTGACCCAGCAGCTTGGTGAAGGGCTATTTCACCGCTTTCTTGGCATCCGGGCCAAGATCTGGGATTTGTGTCAAAATCTGAGCTGATTATCGTGGACCAAAGACGGACTCATTGTATGGAGAACCGTTTCATTCAAAATTAAATAAATAAATACTGCTATTGATAAATTAATAAATATCCCCATGAAATAAAACTGAATAATTATGTTAAAAGAAATTTTTATCTTATTTTATTCATTTCAAGATTTATTTAATTTACTTCAAATTTATTTATTTCATAAAGCAGTTTTATTTTGTGACACTTTTATTTTGTAAAGCTACTTTAGGTGTTTCAGTGACTTTTACTTTTTAACCCCGTTTTTCATTTTAAGCTCTTTTTATTTCATGTTCTTATATTCAAATGAGGGGGCGGGGCTTTATCTGAGGGGCGGAGCTTTATCTGAGGGGCGGAGCTCAATTCAGGGGTTGTAGCAGCAGGAGCAGCAGGAGCAGAAGGAGCAGGAGGAGCAGGAGGAGCAGGAATTGCAGGAGGAGCAGGAGTAGCAGAAGGAGCAGGAGGAGCAGAAGGAGCAGAAGGAGCAGGAGGAGCAGGAGGAGCAGGAGTAGCAGAAGGAGCAGGAGGAGCAGGAATTGCAGGAGGAGCAGGAGGAGCAGGAGGAGGAGGAGGAGGAGGAGCAGACCTCCCATTCATTAAGCTGCTTAAGTGTTTTCAGAGTGACCCAAATCTGGTTCTTAATGCCGATCCTGGACTAAAGAATTCTGCTTTATTTGAACAAGGGACACGTTCAACACTGGTCTACAATGGTTTACACAAAAATCACTACTTTGTTTTATTAAAATATGACATGATTTGAAAAACTTACATTTATTTTTTCGCTTTGAATTTAATATTTTTGAGGGCTGCGATTTGGCAAAAAGTTTTGGCACCACTGGTCTCGAGGCCACATATATGGTAAAACTGCACTTCCTTTCCTGAATGCATTAACGTGACTCAAAAGACCAAAACCATCAATGAAACTTCAGGATGGTCGCCCACATGTAAAACAATGTATAGATGCCATTTAGTTTTCCAGAATTCACTTGGACCTGGCTGAGGAAGAACCCTGGACCGAATCAGAGGCTTCTGAACCCTGAACGCAGATTACAGTAAGAATTATTCAGGATAACCTGAAAGGATTCACTCACCAAGCCACGCTAATGCGTGGGTCCAGGTAGTTGAGCTTTGAGGTACTGAGCGCGATCTGTTTGTTCTCCTCTCTGTCAGTCGCCTGGACCTCCATGTTCAGCAGCTGCTCTTCACAGCGCTTCACTGCTGCCTTCTTTCTCTCGACCAGACTGGCGAGATTTAGACCAACACAGGAACAGCAAAGCTTTAGACGACTTTAGTGTAAAAGGTCATTTAAATGGGCCTCGTCTACATCCTGGGAACTGGTGTAAACATCTAAATGTCTCCGGAAAACAACAGAAACTAACGGAGCTCATTAGCTGTGATTCTGATCAAGTTTAAAAGAAAAACATTTTGAAGCAGTAAAGCAGCTTTAAACATGTAGCCATCTTCTACTAGGAGCCGTAGAATTAATTGTTTTAATGTTTCCACATTGCTGCATATGGAACATAAGAGACTTACCTCTGCAGCTTGGGGTCTGAGCTGCCTTTGGTTTTCGCCTCCTTTTTGGCCTGTTTCAGTTCGGTCTTCGCCAGAGCCAGTTGTTCCTTTCTAGCATCAATCTGGGTTGAAACAACAGGTTCCTCATGTTCACAACATCTCCACCAGACCAGGTTCAATCAGTGAAGATGACACCACCACAGACAGAATAAAATACCAGTGCATTAAAAAACGAAGTAACGCTGACTTTAATAGTTTTTCTTCCCAAACATACAAATTAACTGAGAACACTGCAGGTTCTGATCCAAATCAATCATGGACAAAGATTTCTCCAATCTGTTCTCACTCTGCAGAAAGTGAGAAAAAGCTTCTGGATCCTCTAAGCAGGTGTTCCAGTCCAGGACCGCTGGACTTCTCTGCCCAATTCTTGGTCTTGCCTCAGAAACAGCAGGTTTGATGTCGCCAGACAGGATTAAGGTTCAGGGATCTGGCTTGCCACTCCATAAAGTCAGCCTTGTTGGACCGGAACCAAGATGCTTCTCCTAATTGGTGTTTCTGGGGATGTTGCCATTTGAAACAAACATTTTAGAGCACTTCCTCTTCAGCATAAGGTAACATGATGGCTGTGTCCAAGTTCAGGTCAGACTGAATTATATCTGTGTTGAACTTCCACTCATTGGTGAATGAAACGATGTGGCGGGGGTCAGGCGTCCTCCCCTGGTACAGCTGGCGAGGCGAGCCGGCTGTCAGCACAGTGAGAACGGACATCTTCCAACACATCGAGCACTTTTACATTTAAGCGATATCTTGGTGAACAAGCAGATATTTCAGGTTTCCACAGCTACATTCTCGCCTGAAAATATTGTAAAACTTCATTTTGTTTAACAGAAAGTGCAATATAACTTAATTCACAGCTTTTCTCTCTCTGCCATTAGTACTTCCATTTGAACAACCTGCTTCAACCTGCAATGAATCATGGGATAGGGTGGGCCATGAAGGATACCATGGACCCATCCATCAAATCTGGGGAAAAGAAGAATGCATTTGGAGGAGCCTTTGAAACTGGACGGCCTTCATCGCATCGCTGTGACGTAATCGGCCTAAAATGCAGCCTTAGAAGGATGCAGCCCCTGAATCTGGACGCAGCAGAGCTGTTCAGGTATTTTGGTGTATTCAAACTGATCCATCATCCCTGGTAAGGGATAAAAGAGCCCGACAGCATCTTATGAGAAATATCCCCACACCATGATGCCTGAGCCACCGTGCTTCAGTGTACTGAGAATTAAAACCTGCATATGTTGGTCATCTGTCTCCAGCTTCTAGACCCAGAAAGAACAATGTTGCTTCCATCAGTCCATAAAATGGGGGCGCTATTTACCCAACTAACCTCTTCAGCCAGTGTGGGTTATTGTAGACGTTGATCTTTGGCTGAGTCTTTGGCCTTGTGACTCTTCTTGTGTGCATTTCAATGCTAATTTTCTGTTTCTTCCAAGTCTTCCTGGTTTTGGTTCCTATTTTAAAGCTTCAGAAACCATTTTACCTGAGCTCTCTCTTTCATATATCATCAAACAGCCAACTCAGACTCATGCAGCCCCGCCTTCATGGACCTAAGTCAAAGAGACCAGCTTCTGAGGGGGCTGTATAAGGGGCAGCCGGTGAATATGTGCTCGGTCGTCTGTTTGGGTTCGCCACACTCTTGTGCTGCATGGTCCAACAAGACCTACTTCTTCAGGACGTAGCCAACCCCAGTATGTAGACTATTCATGAGGTCCACAGGTGGTGTGGCAGGTCTTCTCCTTTCACACCACCTCCTGGCGCCCAGCTATGTCCTATGTCCGTTTCCAGGGTTCAGCCAGCCAGGCGTCCGTAGACAAGTCCTCAAGGGTGGACCGAAGCATCTCTTGTCCTGCCTTGTTGTGAGGATATCGAGACTTAAGCCTGCCGGTGTTAGCGTGGGTTTGTGGAGGATGTGCCAGTCATACTTCTGGGCTATTCTTGCCAGGGTGAGGGTAGCTCCATCCCGTCGGAGAATGGCTGGGGCGATTCCAGCAAAGATGGGCAGGTAGGACTCAGGGGTGGTTTTCAGACAGGCAGCTACTATCTGGAGGGCGCCGTTGATGGTGCCATCTATCTAGTTCACATGTGGACCTCTGCTCCTGGCAGGGGCAAAGTATTCAGCTACAGGTAGGACAAGAGCTTGCATAAATATGTGAAGGGTCTGGGGGGAAGCTCCCTGAGTTGAACCTGCCAGGCAGCAGCTGAGCAAAACCCTTCCTGTTAACCTGACCTTCATTTCATCCAGGTTTTGCTTATAGGACTGGGTATCCTATCTGAGCCGACTCTGGACTTCTTCATCTGTTTTCCTCTCTCCAGTCATTGTCTGGAATGACCCATTTCACCCAGAGAGGAATGCTCTATAACCAACATGTCCAACATTAAAGGGTCACCTGTTTGTTCACAGCATTATTAGCCTTTACTGTCTGAACTCAGCACTGTTTTTATTTCAAACATGCTCCTTTCAGTTCATGATTCGGTCGCACAGAACCAGCAGCAGACATGTTCTGGCTGTTGGGTCTCTGGATTTTCAACAACTCTGTTAAGAAGCACTAAGTTCTTCTTTAACTTTTGACATTAGTTCCAGAGTGTGGGATTAATTGAACATTGTGTGTTAATATACTGCAGAATTGTTTGCTACCATGTGGGTGTGTCTGCCATCCAGCTAAAGAGGAGGCCCGCCTCTAACCCAGCTCTCATCTAGGAAGTGAGCTGATGAGAGCAGGAGTTCCCTCTTTTCCACACTACACCTTGCAGTGTAACAAACTCTAAGAAATGTAATTTCTACCAAAACCCGTGATAGATCTGGTTAGCGGTGTTGGACTATTCTGAACACAACAGTAATGAGATCCAGTCTAGTTGAACTCACCTTGGCCTGAAGGTTAGCCATTGATTGTTCAAAGGTTTTTGGCGGCGCCCGCTGGTGGTTACAGAGAATAGCAACCGCTCTATTTGCCCTGTTGTAGGACAGCAGTTTTCCTGCCACATTGTCCGACTCTGAAGGAGGAAGAAGAATAATTTGTAATAAAACGGCTAAATTCAACTAAGGATGCATGTCCAGCTAAAATCATACATTACACTAGCATCTCTTGTGCTGTTGATCATGTTAGATAACGGTCTATTCTAGAACACATACAACCACTCATCCTTCACTGTACACACACGCAGACTTTATTACTTCAGATTTCTATTAAGTTGATCCATTTCTCCTGGGGCTCCTCTAACAGTTCCCTCAGCCAAGCCTCAGCATGAATATGAGCTCCAGTAGCCATCCAGAAATGAGACGAGTGTGACACTTCTATCTCTGAACTGATATGAGTAGAAGAGGCAGTCAACGGGACCCTGATAAGAGCTGGGCTGAGGAGCACAATTCTAACAGTGATAATCTGCCCTGGCAGGAGCAGAACAATCTGACTGACAGTAAGATGTCTAGAAGAAAGCTAAAAATAAAAGGTCTGAGGTGTGAAAGTTTGAATGATGGCAGGAGCTGTGATAATGAGCTGAAGAGTTTGCTTTCAGAGCTCTGTTTATGATAGAGCTTTTCTTCTAGGATTACCCAGTTTAACAGTAATGAATGTGCTACTTACTGTTGGTGAGCTCTTTGAGCTGCTGTTGCAGGGTGATGGAGGCATTGTATGTCCTGAAGACTTTTGCAGTCAGACCAGACATTAAGGAGCTCAAATGTTTGTTCAAAAGGGATGTCTGAAACGAAGACAAACGGGCAGGAGATGAACCAAACACACATCTATCTGAAAGCCATCAGACCAATATATTCTCAACCACCAGGTGGCAGTGTGGTCATGCGCTCCTGGAGAGTTGGGTTTGAATTATAGCAAATAACCATAACCTTTTTTAAACTAGACCGCGACGATTAAGAAAAATCCCAGTAAATTTAATAATGAAGGACTTACAGGAAGTTGGTTTTATGTCTATTAGTGACGTCAAAATGATGAGTTTAAAGAGAACCCGACAGAAAACAGTGCAACAGAAACTGGTGGCAAAGAAAAGCAGAAAGACTCACTGCACACTTTAAATGATGTGGTAGAACCCATCATTTTATTCTAGTCAATTTGTTGATGTGAACCCAAAACAACAACAGATATCAGTGCAGTTCCGTTTAAGTCCCAGTTTATTCGACAAACTGAGTCAAGCTTCGGCTCCACTTTGCTCCAATGAGGACATTTTTTAAATAAAGCTTCAAGCGCACCCGTGACCACAGAAATATTATTTACATACACTGTCTGTGGAGACTTGTGGAGATCCACCATTCTCTTCATCATGGCGAATGTTTTTAACTTTCCTCTGATGTGTCTGAGTTGTTGCTTTAAACTACCTCGAATTAATGTTGCCTTTAATTAATATAAAGGCTCTGAAACAGAAGCTCAGGAAACCATGTCAACATTATCTGGGCTTTCCCACATCGTTTAAAGGAATAATCTGTGTATGTAAACTTCTGAATTTAAACAAAACGCTCAAAAACATCTTTCCCTCTCCTGTAATATTAATAAAGGATTTAATAAATCGTTCAAATGTTTGTAACAGTCCGATATGTCGAGGTTGTCATTTTATACAACGTATTTAAATATGTCTCTCAGAAAATCCACAATAAGACCTGTTGTTTTCATTTATACATGTATAAATGACACAGGCATTCAGGTTCTGGGGACCATTTAGGTACAAATCAAGTCTGCTCTGCTAATGAGCTACAGAACTACCCCAGCAATGCTACTGGGAGAGTCTGGCAGTCCAGGGGGCAGGCATGGTGGATCTCAGACCTGCCACTCTCCCTGACATGGTGCCGTATGCGTGCAGAGTACAGCAGAGTGTGTGTTTGTGTGCGAGTGTGTGTGATAAATTTCATCTAGTGGGGCTTTATAAGCAGAGTGATTCCTGCTGTTTCCACTCCCCATCAATAATACAGCAGAAAACAAGCGGAATATTCTCTACCATAAGGGACATTCTGGACATGCAACCAGTTCATTGGAGAGAAATGAATTGCCTGTATTCTGAAGTTATTAACATAATGTTAAATGTTCTCTGCTTCAATGTCACATTATAGGACAAAGCTAAAGATCTTCTAAGCGTAAGGAATACGAGCAGGTGGGGGGGGGGGGGGTAGATTAACACTGCTGCAGGTAGAAATGGATCAAGAACATGCAGAGGTTAAACTACAACTGATAGGACGTCTTCAGTAGGTCTAACGCTGCAGGCGTCTGGAGGAGGAAAGGATCGGTTCAGGATCGTCTGTTTGTGCTCGCAGGTCATGGCTAATTACTGTGCAGCCTCCTACTGATGAGCACTGATTTCTGTCAAATGTTACTCGGTACAATCAGACATTTATTACAATCCCAGGGGTTCTGGGCATGTGGGCACCATTAAAAATAAAATATACTTTAAAAAGTTGTGAAAATAATTTCCAGCAGCTCTGATCTGCCTTTTTCACACCATCTACAATTGAAAACCAAGTTATGAAGAGGCTCTCCTTCGTTCTGCAACACACACACCTACACTGCAGGTCACATTTCCATCCAAATGTGCAAATCTTAACCATTTAGAGAATCTAAAATGGAACATGCAAACTGAAGCATCTTCCTCTGAACATCACACAACCATCTTAATAGATGCAGTCAGATGGAGCAACGAGGAGATAATGAAACTCAAAAGGAAAGCCAGTCAAACAATTACTGCTCCACACAAATCATTCATATATAAATAAAATCACCAATCGTCATTGAAATATCAGTGTGGATATTATTTTTCCTGTGTTGGATGGACGTTCAATGCTTTCTGTGCCCTCACTGGATGAGAAGCTAAAGCTCATGGTGCGACAGTGATGAAGGAGCAGGGTCAGAAAATGTGGCTTAATCATTTTAATATTTGGCTATAATATCACAGTTCCATGTTCAAGTTATTTGAAGCCCTGGTTTTATTTGCTAAATTTTACAACACTGATTAAATCAAACTGATGAAAACTCAAACCTGTCACCAAGGTTGGCTGTGAATAGCTGCAAACATCATGCTCCAACCTTCTAATGTCCTTCTGTAAGGTTTTAAAGGATCTACATGCCAAACTGTGATGTCATGTGGAGGATGGTGAAGCTACACACGGAAACACTACAGCTGCCTGGTTTAAAACTCTCCTCTGGTGCTTGATGCATTTTAGGTTGGAAAATAAATGGAAACGTGCATCATTCCTCTTCTGAAAAGTAGAATCTAGACGTCAGATGATTTCCCTCTGTGGGTGAGCGCTTCATCAGTAGAGCAGAGTAATGAAGGAGAAAGGAGACGGAAAGACAATGACTGATCACACACAGAACCCAGAAGTTTTGCCGAACCGGACTGATTCAGCTGCATTGTTTTCTTCACTGTAACGTTCATTAATTGGACTCTTTGGACCTGAAATTCGGCTCTGTCTGTAGAGGCAACATCCAAAAGTCTTCCAGGCTCAGAAGAAGCCCTCCAAGGCAGGCAGCCACTGTGTTGGAGCCACGGCTGCGGATCCTTTCCGGCCAACAGAGAGAAAGCCAAGAGACCTGAAGGTGAACAGCATCTGACCCAACTGTTGCTACTCCCCGTCCTGTCCTGTAAGGCTGAAGACAGGCAACTGACCTCCAGGCCTTCCTCTGGTTGAAATCTTCCAAACCTTCCCTCAGACCTTTATAGAGATACGGTCAAACTCTCTGCTCTGTTTTCTCTAACCCCCAGTCGGTCGTGGCAGATGGCCGCTCACACTGAGCCTGGTTCTGGTTCTGCTGGAGGTTTCTTCCTGTTAAAAGGGAGTTTTTCCTCTCCACTGTCGCTACATGCATGCTCAGTATGAGGGATTGCTGCAAAGTCAACGCCAGTGACTGTCCACTGTCTCTACATGTTCATCCGGGAGGAGTGAATGCTGCAAGTCACTGACTGGATGCAATCTGCTGGGTTTCCTTAGATAGAAAAACTTTTTATCCAATTTGAATAAATAGATGAATCTGACTGAACTGTTCAATGATTTGGATTAATTAGAATGTATGAACCTGACTTTTGTGAAGTGCCTTGAGACGACATGTGTTGTGAATTGACGCTATATAAATAAAACTGAATTGAAACTGAAACTAATAAAAAGGTAAACCTGATCATTAACTCTCCAACTTAAATTTTATGTTGCTTTCCGTCTTTTTTTTATTTTTATGAGACACACAAGATTTTTATTACATTCACCTTTAGCTGGACTAGCCAACTGTCCCAACCTTCTGCATGGTCTAGCTACCTGCAGCTACAGACGCAGTGGAGGGGATTTTGTGTGAGAATTCATCTATCCAGCAGGTTCCCTGTAAATTTTCCCCCTCAGTTTCATTTTTATCTGCCAGAGTCCATCCTCTGGCTCTTTTGAAACTCCGTTCCTGGTTTCAGTCTCTCTGCTTCTAATATTCTCGCTCTTCTCCTCACCTCCCATTAACTCCCTTAAGCCCTTTCATCTCTCCACACCAACAGCTCATCCTCATCTCATCTCCTGCACCTGGCAATTTAGTCCCTGCTTTTTGCTTTACCACAGCTTTTTGTCCATAGAAAAGATAGAAAATGTAATTTTATTTAGCTTTCTCCATTTTCTCTTTACACACCTCAGAAGTTTCTCACACATTTTACACAGCAGCAACAGAACCCAAAGTTCAGTGTGTCCTCTGCACAAAGCAGCAATTATTCAAAACCCCTTTCAGCCTTTTTCTTCTAGACCTGTTTTTTTTTACCAGTTCATTGATTTCATCATTGATGTTTTGGAGGTTTGGAAAGCCGACACGCCTGGAGCAGTTGGATCGACATAAATGAAGGAAAGGGAAGCGGAAACGATGAGACTCACATTTAGACGATCAAAGAGTTCATCTCCAGGATCCTTGTTCTCCATGAAAAGTTTAAGATTCTTAAAAACCTGAAAACACAAAATATATTAAAAAAGTTTGAGTCTTCATCTGAACTAAATACAGACATTTTGAAAGTGGGTGTTATGCTGACTTATTTAATGAATATCTTGTCACGAGGCTATGAAGAAAGAAAAGACTTCAGGTGTTTTCAGGAATTTAACAAAAAACATGTCTGAAGTTAAAGTAGGTACCAAATATTGGACAACTACATGAAGTAATATGTTGTTTAGACGACTCAACTATTTTATTATGGAAGTTAGGAGGTGGAGCCTCCAGGGATCGGATGTGTTTTCCAGCACATCCGACAGAAGACTGAAATAAGACCTGAGGAATTTAGACACCAAGTCAACACCTCAAACTCCTTGTTGTGGTGCTTGAACCATCCCTGAGCCATTATTGCTTCTGGGCAGATTGGCAGCGATGTCTGCTGAATCAGCCCACAGCCATCAAAGACTACTGTGTGCATGCCCATCAGTGCTGAGGTAGGCTGTACCTGTCAAGGTAACTTCCAGATGAATGGCAGAGTCCAAGGTTTCTCAGATGGTCCCATGTGTTCCCTTGGTAACCAACAAACCCACTTGATGTAAAAGAACACAGGATTCATCAGACCAGGCTCTGTGGTCCACTTATGTCCATTGTTGGAGCTTTCTGCACTAGACAGCGGTCAACATGGGCACCCAGGCTGGTCTGCAGTCCCATACCCAACAAGCGGTCATGCACTATGTATTCCGACACCTTTCTAGAAGAACCAGGATTAAAGTTTTGTGAACTGGATCGGATCACACAGGCCAGGCTTCACTTCCAACCTACATTAATGAGCCTTGAGCACCCATGATCCTAACTTGGAGCAGTTTTGATGGCAATTGACCACTCCCCAGCAGGATCAAATCAACAAGAGCTGGAGTTTTGGACGTGCTCTGACCCATTTGTCACAATAGGACTCCTGTCAAGCCTCCCCATATCCTTAACGCCAACTACTTCGTATGCTTCCATCAGATCATCTTTGAGGACAAACTTGCTTCCTGATGTATACCCCACCGTCTAGGAGGAGCCATGAGGAAGACAATCACCTCACCTCTCCGTGGTCATAATGCTGTGCCTGATCATGTGCATGCTAGCGCTGATTCTTGAATATTCCAATTAAAAATGTTGATTAATCACCAGGCAATAATGTGGTGCAAAGAAACCACAGGATGGCAGTAATATAAAGTTTTTGCCCATCCACATCTTTGCTGTTTTTATGTTGAGGAAGCTAAATTTAACTCAACACCTCACATCTTACAATTTAGTTTTAATTGGAAAGGACCAAAAAGTGAAAACTATTATATATGAAAAAAGTGAATCCTTGAGAAGGAAAATTAGGAAAGGCATAAGGGTGCATGTCAACAGGCTTTGCTCCAGTAATGAGGGTGTTTCAAGTAGCAGGACTTGTGATAAATAGCCTGAATTAACCTCAAACCTTCATTCAGATCACGTGGACTCAGTCATAAAAAACTAAAAGAGCTAAATCATCAAGGATTGCAAACACCAACACTTCTGAAAAATCACAGAGATGTAAGTGTTTCACTCCCAGTGCCCACCCACCCACCCACCCACCCACAGCAAGTTCTGGTTTTTAAACAAAGACCTGCAAGCCACTGATCGATATGTATTCAGCCGGCAGGTTTAGAGAGATACGGTGCAATTACTTATCGACTGCTCATTCTTCATCTTATTGTTACTTACTTACACAGGACTTGATCCATAAATTACAGCTGACATACATTATTGGTAGTCCATTGTGTGGTTACCTTATGGCCATTTATGTTCTTTTCTAATATACTCACCTAGAAACTGAGGACACCCTCTCAAAGCCAGTGTGCTTTTCTGACATATTAGGATATATGGATATTAAATATTAGATTTAACAGTACTATACTATACTATCAGAGTATTCTGACTAAAAACTGGAAAGAAATATTTAAACTTGGTAAAAATACTATTAACAAGCAGTTTCTGGTGAGGAATAAATTAGGACACCCCCAAATGTATTCCCACTTAGAACAGCGGCGATCTCACTCAGGTGCATCACAGCAGGTGGACATGATGAGGTCATCAATGCTCAGCAATATGAAGGAGGTTTGTCATGTGTGAACCTCAGACTGCTCCGACTGTGGAAGTGAGAGTGAACACCATGGTGGGATCCAAAGATCTGGCTGAGGCCTTCAGGAAAAGGATTGTAGCATCGTCTGAGTCTGGTGAAGGGATTTAAGGAGGTCTCAGAAGAAACTGAACTTGGCAGTTCCACTGTGGGGAAAAAAGTCTAGCAGTGGAAGACATTCTAAACAACTGCTAACATGTTCAGGTCCGAGTGTTCCTCCTCAAGCTCCTCCTAAAAGGAGACAACATGAGGCAAATTTAACTTTCACTGGTGGTATAGAAAAACTTGAAGCTCAGACTAGAGTTTACCAGAAGGAACAAAGACCAGGACTTCTGGAATAATGTTCTTTGGACAGACGAGTCTAAAACTCAATTATTTGCATGCAGAATGGAAAGTCATGGGCCTAGTCAAAGCCCAGATCTTCATCTCATTGAGATGCTGTGGAATGACTTGAAATTAGAAACCTCAAATATCCAACAGCTGGAAGTGAGGAGTGGAGCAAACTTTCCTTAGACTGAAGTTAGAGATGATGGATGGAGACAAGAAGCTCCTCACTAAAGATATTTCAGCCTAAGGGGGAAGACTGGCAGGACAATGAGTTTCCTCAGTAAGATAACATTTGAGTTTTAATGTTAATGATTAAAGGAAGCTTATTTTTCGTTTGTTATAAAATGTCTTTTCCAGGAATAAAAGAAAAACATCAGTCAGACCCCCCCCCCACACCCTCTCATGTCACAAAATAAAAATAAAAAAAATTAAATTAAAATTTAAAAAAATGATTTCATGACTTCCCCCAAATACCCCTCAAAGGGTTTAGGAGCCTGTAATCAATGTTTTTTCCACTCCAAAAAAAACCCCGGGAACTCTCGTGCCAAAAAACCAGTTTGTAATTGGTGGGTTTTTTCACTCTCCAAAGGGGGCGGAAATTGGGGTGTTTTTACATTAGTTTAAGGATTTTTAAAGGGTTAGGAAAAAAATTGAAAAAGGTTGTTTTTTTGTATTTTAAAAAAGGGCATTGGAAAAATAAAAAGTTTGGGGAAATTATAGTTTAAAAAAGCAGATTTAAAAAAATTCAGGGAATTTTGGGTGCTTTAATGCACTAAATTTGTAATTATGTTTTGAACAAACATTTTTTTATGTTCCCCCCATTTGGGCAGGTAAATCCGCCCAACCCATTAGGCGCTTACGGGGAAAAAAAAAGGTTTGGTTTAGAGTTCCGAAAAATGTTTTTTTATTTGTTTTTGGGCAAAAAAATCCCCAAACCCAGGGTTTTTTTTTTCCACCAAAAAAGTGTTCCTTTTTCTTTTCGCTGGTTTTTCTGTTGATATTGTTCACCACCGGACTAGGGGGGGCCGGGGAAAACCCCTTCCAGAACCCCAGGGGCATGTTGCTTTCGGGGACAGTCTCTCAGTCCCTCCCCCGCCCGGGGAAAATTTAAAAAATTATTGTATCATTGTTTTTTTTTATATTATATTTTTTATCTAAGAAATAAAAATTTTTTTTTTGGTTTTTTTCATGAACAAAAAAAATAAAAAATTTTAAAAAAAAACAAGTTTTAACGAGGGAATTAAAAAAAAATTTAAATTTTCCCTGGAAAGAAAATAACCCCCGGTATCTTTACCTTACACTTACCCCACATTTGGGCAGAAAGTTAAACCCCCAGAAAAGGTAGACCCCTTTTTAAGGGTTTTTTCCGTCAAATTTTCCGCCCATCACCCCTTCCCACTTTGTGGGCTGGAAGGGCCGGGCCCAAAACCCGGGCCTTTGGAAAAAAAAGAAACCAAGGGGAAAGGGGGACGGGCCTTTTAACTTTCCCCCCTTCCCCTTGTTTGTTTTAAAATTTAGGGTTTTTACCCCCCCCTTTTTCCATGTTTCCAAAAATTTTGGTCCTCTGAGCCTTTTTTAAATTTTTTTAAGTTTTTGAAACCTCCCCTTTTTTTCCCCTTCCCACGGGACCTGCAAGGGGCCCTTTATTTTCCCCTTCCCGACCAGCCCTTTTAAACGGGGGGCCCCAAA
>JAHHUM010000701.1:111306-248878 GCA_036173005.1 Crenichthys baileyi | reverse complement strand
ATCTGTTTCTTTTAAAAACTTTTAGTCAGGGGGTTTTTTAAATTACCCAAATATTATAGCTAGCCCAGGGGTTTTTTCACCATCTTTTTTTTAGGGAACCTAAGGCTTTCAGGAACCCTTTTTTAAGCATGTAATCTAGCTTTCATGCTGGAGACACACAGCATCATTGCCCCTCCTGGGACGGACTTACGTGGTTTCCTTGTGGTGTTGTTGATAGGCGCTGACTGTGGCCCGGGCCCGGCAGTGTTAAAGGCAGCCACAGAGAGGTAGTACACCGTGTTTGCTTTCAGCCCTGTGATGTTAACCTGTGTGTAGTTTCCAGTAATGCGCACTTTGCCAACAGTGTCAGGCTTGGTGTCATCTTCCCAGTACACAACCTGAAAGGGAAGGAGGAAAAAAAAGAGGCTAGGATGTTGAAACATAATTTCATTGGTGCATTTGATTACAGTATTAAAATTTCAAAGAATATATCATGATATGTGAGCTACTGTTTGTATTTCAGAAGAGGAGATGGGGGGATATGAATAAAACATTTTTCACAAGTGGAATGTAAATTAGTAATGTATATCCTCTCAGCCATTCAGGGCTCATAAACAGTGCATTGGGTCTTGTGATCACATAGTAGAGAAAAAGATCATCCAAATTTTCTTTTTATAGAACCTGGATGTTGAAAATGAAAGAGGATGACTATATTTAAATGCAATAATTTTGAAATGAAAAAAAAATTAACACAAAAACAGCAAAGCAGGTCAGTTTAGCATCAGGCTGTTTGCTGACACTGATGGGTGCAGGTGGTGCAGTGATTAAAACAGCAAATTGGCAGATTTTTGGCTTACTTTAAGGTGTTCGCCATTAATGAGTCCATTTCCAGCAAAAAAAGTTAACTGAATATATAACTATATTCTAGTGTTACTCTAATACTCCTGTATTTTTTTCTTTTACACTTTTTACAGTTTTCCTAGTTTGTAATTAGTTAAAGCCAACAAATGAAAAGTGCCAGAGTACTAGTTACAATAACATTATCCCCCTGAGAGGACTTGATTTGGAATCTAATTAGAGTTGCAATCCAGCATTTAATTTAGTGTAAGCACCTCACCTGTGTAGTAAATAGGTCTGTTGCCATATGGTTGGTGGTCTATTGAGATTCAGCAGCTTCAATCTACTTCAGGTCTGTGATTTGAGAATTTTGCAATGGTCGGAAAGGACAATGAGGCCAGCGCTATGGCAACAAGACTGCTTTGTGAGATGGTGCCAGAGGTGACAACTATTTAGAGAGCACTGTGGGTAATAAAAACAGCAAGGCCCACTTTGCATTTTAGAAAAAAATTAGGATTATTTTCTTTCTTAGGGCTTTTGTTGGTGGTGTGCCAAAGTTCTGAAGCCAAAAACAAAATGTCTGTGTAGATGCACATAAAGACGGAAAAAAATTATATACACTCAGCTGTATTTACCTCACCTCATACTTTTCTATATTTTGTGACATTACAGCTGCATACATTTTTTAGAAAGGAAATTTGAAAAGTGTCATATGCCTTTGTATTTAGCTCTTCTGAGTCCAAGCTTGTTAGAAACACCTTTCCACTGCAATGAATGCCGCAAGGTATTCCAACTAGGGATGCACCAATATGAAAATTTGGACCAGTATTGATATCCAGTTTCAATATTGGTGGCCAATAACCAATACTCATAATTATAATTATAATGATTATAATTATAATGTAATGGAATAATTATTACATATAATTCCCTACTCTTTTGAAACCATAAAAAACAACCCTACCGCTTACATTGGCTTCTCTGCTTCAGTTGAACACCCTGTCACTGTCACATGCCCAAACAAATACCACATGGCCGACCCCGTCCCCTCCCCCTTACAAAACGCATACGCAAATGGCAGCGAGATGGGAATAAACATTGGTTATTTATATCGGCCAAGTTTTATTTATCGAACTGATATCTTAAAATCGACCAGTATTGATGTTAATGTTGATATGTCATGCATCCCTGGTTCTAACACATGGATATGCTTTGATCTAAACCATTCCATTGTAGCTCTGGCTATATGTTTAGGATCTGTCAACTCTAACCAGCCTCCTGTCTCTGTTGAAGAAAAGCATCCCCACAGGATGATGCTGCCATATTTCACTGTGAAGATAAGGTGTTCAGAGTGAAGTTTCCCCCCATATATGTTCACGTAGGCCAAAAAGTTAAACTATTTTCTCTTCTAACCTGAATACATTTTTTTACGTGTGTTGTGTATGCTACATGTATTCACAAAAACCACCTAGTGTGGCTTTCTTCTGTCTCACTCTGTCAACAGATTCTTGCAACTGAGCTGATGATCTCTCCAGCTCCTTTATAGATACCACAATATGTTTCTCTGAATAATCCTTTCCTTGCCCAGCCTGCCATATCAAGAGGAAGGCCATGCCTTCATAAATTTGCAATTGGCAGTAGTCTGTTAATCACAAAATGGATTGAGAAGTACTCTTACAATGTTCAAAGCTTAGGATCTCATTTCATAACCTAACCATTCTTTCAATTTCCCCACAACTTCCTCCCTGACATATGTGCTTTTTTACTCAGTCTTTGTGATGCTCTTCATTCTCTAATGTCCTCTAATGCTCCTTTTCCATCGGCTCTACTTTGGCCAGCTCCACTCCACTCAGCACATTTTGCAAACGTTTCCATTGCTGGCTTTTTCAGCCCAGTACTGGCTATGTCGGCGCTTAGCAGGGCCGAAATGTGACATGGACAGACTACTGCTCACTGATTGGCCATGAGCGTGGTTAGCCGTATGTCAGAGGCATTAGAAAGTGTTTGCCAAAGTAGCGAAAGAATGACAACCACGGATTTTGCAGCACACTGCAGTACCAGGAAAAGCTCTAAAAACTCAAGAGCGACCTCCACAATATTAAGGAGCACAGTGGCTGAAGCGGGTTAAACCAAAAGCCATGGTGGTGGTTTGAAATCATGGACTCCAGTCATGGCCATCGTCCTGCGAGTTGTGGAAGGGAGGGCGGTCTGAACGCCATAAGCTTAATGTTTCGAGATGTTTAATTTGCACAGCACATAATAATGGAAACACTACAGGTTTTGTGTCGAGTAGAAAAAGGTAGAGTACAGTGGAGCCGTGTGGTGCTGGAACTGTGAAGAAAAAGAGGCACAAGTTACCTCTGAGGCCTTCGCAGAACAGCTTTATACTAAGAGTAATTTACACACAAGTGGACTTTGTTTACATACAATGCTTTCACACCAAACCTTTGCAATGCTTTTTACTGTGCCATGATTCTGGAGCAGATCGCGCCGGTGTGAACCCATCCCAGACCCTGCAATGGGCCAGCAGTTTGCTGGTAGTGTGAATGCTGCCGTTCCCAGTGTACCATACAATATGATGCAAGATCAGTGCATTGATTAGAAGCACAAAAAGAGTAAACATAGTAAGAGCATAAATTCGAAGATGAAAATTTTTCGTGGGGCTACATGGAGTAGTATAGAGGTGCAGGTGCACAACTACATTTGAACACCAAAGTAGCAACAGAAACCCAGATGAGAAAGACTTTCTTCTTCGGGCTTTTTTTTCTTCTTCTAGATAAGCGCAACACTGGAGCAATACTGCCCTCAAAACAATCCATTGCAACTCTATGACATTGTTTGGTCAGGTTTAAAAAACTCCTGAAAGTAAACCATTCCCACTGAAGGTATGGGTTTTCTCACTTTTTTAATGTCAATGCGCCCTAATTAGGTGACTTCTAATGGCGCGTATTCTCACTGGACTTAACTTAGAGGGTATGAAAGTAAATGGGACTGAACACAAATGCACAGCACACTTTTCAGATTTATTTACAATTTGAAAACCATGTATTATTTTACATCCACAACCCAATTATTCACTACTTTGCATAGTTGGATCACATAAAATCCCAAAAAAACACTTTGTATCATTAAAAGATTTCTTCTGCAACACAAGTTAGGTTTAAAACAGATGAAGAGAAAAGGAATAAAAAGGATGCTCTAAATCGAACAAACAAGCTGCAGATATATGCTTCATTACCCTGTTATTTAGGGGAAAAGGAATGATTTCTCCATGAGTCATACCTCATATCCCAGAACTCTTTCTGGAAGGGAAGGGAGAGTTTCCCAGATCACTTCAATTTCTGCTGCCGACAAACTTCTGGCCCTAACCCTCTTAGGAGCCACACTGGGGACTGCAGAAATAGAGCAGAAATGTGGTGAGGATCCCACAGCTTCATCCAACACCATCAAACACACTAATAGCAATAAGAGAGTAGGTGCTGAATAGACCTGTAGTTTCACTGAGAAGCTATTTCCAGAGCTCTATTTTAATGGGATCTGTGACTGACATAAGGGAAGACTATCTGCCCAGCAAATTCAATTAACAGGATACCTCCCTGACAGCGCAGTGTGGTAAGTGTCTGCAAGGATTTCCTGTAATCTACCAGCAAGATAACTAATATCAAGTTGACATTCAGTGCTTTGAGAGGGAAGGGAAATAACAGCATTGAAAAAGGGGAAAATAATTCATCATCACTATTCAAGGTCACAGTTGTAAGGAGAACGATTACAGCTTATTTGAGCGTTGCTTTCTGCAATGTCTGCACTGTACCGTCTTCTGCCGAGTACACTGTCGCGATGGAGCTGAACGGCCCTTCCCCTCGGTTGTTAAAGGCCGCCACTTTGACGTCGAAAGGTGAGAAGGGATGGATGGTCTCGTTCCGGAGGACGTAACGGGATACACCGGGTGTGGAGATGATTGCCCGTGTCCACTTGACCATGCCCACAGACCTAAAGGCGATTATGTAGCCGAAGCCTTCACCATTCTGCAGTTCCTCGGACAAAGGCTGGGAGTGAAACACAAAACTATAGTGATATTAAAACGCATACAGACAAAGAAACAGACAGGCCCGTCTCTGCACTGCACATTGATTAGGGCTTTAAGGAATAGATATAGCCCCTTCCTCCATCTCCACAGTCACCTTTTACCTTATCTTTTCCTCCTGCATGGCTTTGTAATTGTAGCTAAAGTGCAAAACCCTTCAAAGGGAAGTGCTCTCTTTTGCTGCTTTTGGAGGGAGAATTGGCTCTCTGTAGCTGAGCCAGATGAGGGGTATCTCCCTCTAATGTAGGTCATAAAATTGCTCCACTCAATTCTGCACAATTAAGCAAAACCATTACTCGCCGATGGAGAGAACCGTAAAATGTGACAGATGACTTACCTCCCATGTTATCACTAATTCAGACTTTGTGCCGCCTCCACCTCCGACATCAGTGGGAGCTGTATCAGGAACTGAGAGGTAAAATCCAAAGGAGGAAGCATTTAGAACCCAGTTTACAAAGCTCAATGGAAAGCCTAAAATGCACTTGTAGCCGTATGTCGAAGCAGATTGCGATACTATTCGGAGCCGCACATGTGCCCCTCTCGCTGCATATGAAATCATTCCAGAGAATTCTGAATTGCAGAGTTTGGCTAAATGTCACAGTGTAAGACCAGCAAGCCAAGATTCATAATATCTTCCAAATGACATTTTGACTCAGCCCACTCAGTTTCTATTCCCATTTGCCTGTTTGTGCACTGCAGCATGTTGGAAAAAAATGACCACTCACCCCCATCCTTATAGTATCCGTCTGTAAGAGCAGCCCTGCTTTAAATGGTATATTTATGGTATGGTATAATATTTCTCATCCAAGTAAAGTCTGTCTCACACTAGTTTAAAGTCCATATATGTCTCAAACCAGAACGGGATAATCCTACAAAGAACAGGGATCCTTTAATACACAGTTTGAGATTTTTTTAAATCTTTATTTTATTTGTGAAAGGGTAATAAAAATTAGCATATATCAGTTCTTTTTTGGAGTCAGGTCCTCGTTCACAATTGAGAGGCTTAAAAACCTCAACATATGGATAAGGTAAACCTTACAGATTTAGAATAGCCAAGGTTGTGATCTGTGAAACCTGTAAGCTGTTTGGAAAAATAAAAATGGTATCTTTGTTTTTCCAATGATGTTGCCAAAACCTAGTCTTGTCAGAACCTAATATTATCTTTCAGCCTTACTCATGAGTTGGATGTATCATTATGCCCCTAGTCATCTTTTTGTTAATGTGACAAAATGTATTAAATCAAACCTCATCAATGTCTGCTAAAATGTTGCCAAATGTCACTTGATATAGTCATTACCTGGCATAATATTGCTATCATCATGTTGCATCTTTTAATTATATTTTCTCTACAATGAATGTAAAAGTTAATCTTTATCTGTCAATATTAGCATCAAACCCATTACCTTGGACCGTACCTTAAAACCAATTATTGCATTTTTGCTTTGCAATTAACTCCAAATCTTCTCAAAGGTTAGATATTTTATTTCACGCCTGCTCATCAGTACTTTGGCTGATGTTTCAAAAGACAACTAGAAGTATTTTGATTTCAGTTGTTCTTCTTTCTTTCTGTCAGCTCGAGAAAAGAAACTTTAATTTGTACTGTATAATTTGCCTCTTTCATCATCAGATTGTTCTGGGATAATCTCCAAATAAAAACCCCACCTTACAGCTTCCACGGTCATTTTAAACACACCAATTGACATACAGTGTGCTTCAACAACATGTAGCACGGATGGAGGAGCTAAAGGGGTGTTGTGTATGACTCACTGGCAGGAAGACTTATCCCATTAACTTGGCTTTTCCAAACTACTGATCACCCATACAGCTCTGGGACCACCTCCCTTGGTGGGTTAGAGTTGTAGCAGTGAATTTGACTTTTATTTTTTAAATAGACTTGCTGGTCTTGGCTTGGGTTCTACAAAGGTTACCGTAGTTTTTATGTACAAAAATATTTCTGAAATCATATTTCGTGTCCCGAGTGTTTATTTGAGGGCTGCTGTAAATCTTTTTTTTTTTTTGTCAAGCCAGTGTCTCTGCTATGCTTTTTCAATGAAATTGCTAATTAATTTTCAAGTTTTTCAGACCTGGAAAATAATAAGAGGAATTATACAGTGAATCCTTCCATAACATAGTTGTTGTCTTCAGGAGGAATTTATAGACACCTTCCTGTATTTGACTACAATTTCAGATAATCTTTTGTGAGTTCTTTTTTTATTACAGCTCAGATGAATGGAGAAAGAGTTGATGCTTCTGCTACAGCAAAAACAAAAAAAAAAAACACATAAATCTAGCTAATAAGCTATGGAATTGTAAGAATTAATCATGTAAACACCCAGTTTGTGCCCATTTTGAGTGAATTGAGGATAGTTTTACATACTAGCATCTTCTGTCCTGGTCTTGGCTGAAGCTGGACTCGGCTCTCCAAGGCCCACAATATTTCGGGCCACCACCCTGAACTCATACTCCACCCAGGCGTTGAGACCGACCACAGTGGCTGTCAGCATGTTGCCATTGACAACCTCTGGCACTAGAGAAAAAAAAAGCAAAAAACAAAAACAGAAAACCAAATTATGGTGGAAGAACAAAAAACGAATAAGCAGACATCTCATTTATAACAATGATGGCCAATTGCAGTACCTGTATCTACAGCCTGCCAACCCACAGTGAAAGGTGTCCGAGCCTGAATTATGTAACCCGTTATGGGGCTCCCGTTGTCTGTTCCGGGCGTCCAGGACAGCTGAGCTGTACTGTCAGTGATTTCCTCCACTGAAACTTTATCTGGAGGGCCTGGAGGACCTGGAAAAATGGAAGATGATAAGGTGATAATCCATTCCAAGACGCCTAAAAAATTATGAATTTAGGCTTTTATATTCACTTTAATTAAGAGCTGGTTCTGATCTGTGTTTATGCTGTGTGTGTGATATGGACAAACCGGAGAACAAACCGGATGGGTTCTTTATTTGAAAATGAACCAGGCGTTATAAATAGAAGATTTTCCAGTTAGAATAAAAGGCACTCTTGCCTGACCATGTGTCATTATTCACTATGGTGCTCTGTTATTCAAATGTGCTCCGTGATATTTTGCGATGTGCAAATTAGCCAATTATAGTCATTTTCTGTGATAAACACTGACTTCCTCAAAGCACCTGGCACAGCTTTTAAGTTTGTTAAGGACAGACCTTCTAGTGTAATAATCTGGGATCGGTCTGCTCACTGTGCTCGATACAGCAAGCATAAAACAAATGTAGTGCGGCACAACTGAACCCAGAGCTGCCCATTGCACTGTCAGTCATTTTTACATTTCAGCAGTATTTATATGATATTAATCGAAGCTGACAGAACTTGGGTTCAGGCGACATCCATTTTTGCTTTACTACACAGTTTTTTCCCACAGAGAGCCTGGGGGATTTTTCTCAACGATCTGTCAAATGTCTTTCACTTTGGAAGGACTTCTACCTCTAAGTGAACATACAAGGTTATTCACAAATTTGCACACGAAAACAAGCTGAAGGAATCAGCCGGGGTTACCTTTGACAACCAGAATGGCAGAAGTGGACAGGCTCTCCACATCTGTGTCGATGACGCAGACATACTTCCCACCGTGGTTCAGCTGGATGTTGCGAATCATCAGATCCCCTGATATACTCTGCAGGAGAGGTATAAACGAGGCTAAGTGGGAGATGCAGTGTTATTTCATCAGCGTGCTTTTGGCACAGTGATGTTTTAAAATTTAAAAAATGCTTTCTGCCTTCAGTGAGTCCTCAAGCCACAGTTTTTCTGCATTTCTCCAAACAACAACATGGCAGATGATCTCTGCACAAATAAAGCTATTGGCTGTCCTTCAGGCGATAACCGACCCACCCTCCCTCCTGCAAACAGCTACCAGCTACACATAGGACACACTGAACAAACACATTCCAGCTAATTGGCAATCATTATTCTCTAATAACGTAAACTCGAGCATGATCTGGGTGTAAATCCCAGTATAAAGAGCAGTTATTATACATGAACTGTCAGCATACGGTTGCCATGTGAGAAAATAAAAATGACAACGAATGTTTTTAGTATAACCAAGAAAAAGAGAACAAGACACGTCTTATAGGCATGGGCTACTGTCCAGAATCAATAGAAACATTTCTGTACAATCTTTTAAACTTTTTTTTATTTTTTGATTTGGTGATCATTTTTGCTGTTTAACTGCTTGTGACATGAATTTTTGCAGGTCCTCTTTTTAATTAACATTGTTTAAGTCCACTTTTCTCCTGATGCAATTTGCACCCTCAGAACACTTAGTGGTAAAAATCTGCACACACTAAAACACTGCTATTAAATCCGTATATGTCATTTTTTTGGCCTTTTTTCGTAAAACCTCTTAAGACTTGCCCAAAATTTCCAAACAATCAATCACTTTAGGAATTTCAATCCTCCAAAGGCATGTGAACAATGTAGCAACTACAGCCTTAATTTAAGGGGGCCAGGTCATGGGGCCAGACTAATGTTTTTGCTCCCACATTTTTTGACCCAAAGAAATCAGATCGCTCCCTGCATTTCAGCAAATTTAAACTAAAAAGCAAAAAACAATTCAGAAATAATTGCTAAATTTCAGTTGCTTCATCACAGCACCATCTGTTCAGTTGGACAGTTAGCAGCGATGGACAGGAAGGGCAAAATGAGCAGAATCCGAATCAGCTTTTTAACTTGCTCGTTATTTTTTTCCCAATTTATAACATATTCTGGCATAGTGGGGCTTTGATCTTGCATAAATCACAGATGAGCAACACAGTTAACTTGAAGGCATTAGTATTTTTCTTCATAGTGCAATATTCCTGCTGGACACCTTTGGTGCCAAAAATGCCCCACTGACTTCCATCAAAACCAAGTTTTTCTTTTTCAATCTTACTGTCATTACAGAATAAAACCATGCGTACTGGAATGGTAGAATTTCATTTTGAAGAAAAGTAGTGATAATTTACATTTTTCTGCATTGTACAATATTTAACCATTTTCTTATTGTAGGCCGATGCCTTAAATTAATTGCTGCAAGGGTTAAAACCACAAAAACGTTGGGCCAGTCTGTTCCTACATCTTAGATTATTTTTATTGAGATGCCAGAGAGAAATCCAGAGTGGCTGGAGTTTTATTTAGGTGGTCAGAATCATTGTACCCCGTAGTCAGTTGACTGAAGGAAAGAAATTCTCAGAAACTTTTACCTTCGTTTAAAAAAAACAGACAAAGTTGCAAAAAACACAGAGTAATAGTTTTTAGTTAGGGAGTTAAGATTAACTCATGTGTACTAATATACGGACACACACGTGTATAGCTTATAAACAGAAGCAATGCATTCAAAGCACACATACATTTATATTGCAAATTAAATGCCATTACTGTGTTTGTAGAAATGAAAATATAAACAAAAAATGCACAAACGTACATTAAATGATGTGTGCATTAGGGTTACAAAATTTAATGTTGTGTGTCTATGAATGTGGCCATCGAACTACCTAATACCCAAAACGCTGCCGCACAAATGATTGTAAGGTGCTAAAAGCTTTTTTGAATGCTTTGGTTAAAAAGTATTTTCAGCCAGCCCCATGAATAAGTCAAACTTGTCAATACAACACAGCAACTTAAGAACCACTTCTCTACTTCAAAATAAGAATTTCAAGCATTGTTACAGGGCGTCAAGCTTAAAGCACACAGACAGACTTCACTGTTACCTCAAAAGGTGGCGTTTTAAGATTTTGAAATATTGTCCCATGAGATTTTGTTACACCCCTACCTAATGACATTACTGCTACTTTTCCTGAAGGTAATTTTACTTTCGAAATCTCATTCCAAGCTTGTTTTAAGGATTTCAACAGAATCAGTTGTTCATTAATTTTCCAGTGGTACCATTGACTCATGACTCAATATTGCCAGTGGTTGCTGTACTGACAGAAGATGCCATTGCTGATAAAGGAAATGGTATTCGTAGGGTATTTGGACAGCTGGCTCCAAATTCAACAAGAGACTAGATATATTAGGCTCCGGGCATAAAGATAATATTTCTGATGGCCCCACAACAATACAACACAGACAGACATATCTCGGATCATCAATTCAAAATACTGTGGATGCACATTACTCAGCTTACATTAAGCATTTTAGTGTATAAAAGGATCTCGAACTGCTTAATAAAATAGCACAGAGACATTCGGCACATAATGACATTGTCTAAAACCAGGAAATGAATAGTCTCTAGGCATGTTTGTGTCATTCTGACACAGAGTGCCATCAAGATATTTATAGGCCCATCTTGCAGAGTCACATGCATCACATGCTCTCGACCTGTTAATATAATGTTGATGCAGTCTGAAAGGGACCTTTGGCAGAATGAGTCCACTTACGCTAAAAAGTCAAACAAAATGACGTTTACTTTAAGGTAAGAAAGTTATACATAATCTCACAGGGACAGATTTTATCCTGACAATTTCATTGTGTCCTTGTTGTGACTGCTGATGGTATCCGCCCTCTGAAAGTCACTCTCCAAGCCGCCTGTCACAAAGCATGTCAGCCTGTAAAAAAGGTTATGCTGCAATAGAAACTAGTCACCTGGGGCCAAGCCAGGTAAGACTCACTGCAGTCACAGCAGATTTCATCAAGCCTGGTGGCTAGTCATTGTAGTTCCACTCTGCCACAACAGTGAAAGAAGGCTGGTGGATCGCTGTCTCTCTAAGGGACCCCAGACAAAGAGAGCAAAGCCAAATGTATGCGGCCGATGGGAGAAAAACACTATTTCTACTTCCTCTTTTTCTGCTTTAGCAATTTTTTCATCTCCTTTGCTGATTCTTGACAGGTTTTATGCACTGAGTCAGATTTGTGCTCCAATGTCAGCCACCACCTGGACAAGCCAAGAGCTAGGAATGACTTGTGAGGCCTCTTGCCTTTGCAGGAAGGAAGTGATGGGGCAGGTTGGCTTTAATTATGGTAATTAATTCATCAGAAGCTTTTAAGCAGGGTGCTGGTAATCTCTCTGGACAGGGGAAACAGATTCTGGGTGAAACTATATCTCATTAAATGCAATTGCACCGCTCAATGTCACCAGTAATTGCCATTTGCATTAATGAAGATGTGGGTTTGGCATGTACACAAAACTGTCAGGGTCTTCCAATATGATATCAACCTTTAGCACATGACTGTCACTAATTTATATACTGCAATGTACTAAGCAAAATGAGAGTGAGTGAGTAATTATTTATATAATGACAAGCTCTGAACAATTAACTTTGCCCTTGGTCAAAGGCAACAAACATTCAACAAAAAGTCATTATTTTAAGGTATAAAGATTTCAAATAAACACTTACTGGTGTCAGGCTTGCCCTTGGTGAAAGCAAGGTAGCTCATTACTTAATTATTTCTGGGCTCAAGATTCATAAATACGTATGCAAATTCAATTATGGCAGAGGGAGATGATAAGAAAATGTTCTCCCTTGACGTTTAGGAATTAGAAGTTGAAAGGATGAAAAGTAGAAAGACTTTATTAATCAGGACCCTTTGTAATTAAAATAGCATTTGCCAGTATTTTTAGAGGTGTAATACACAGAAGCTCACAGTCAGTTTTAGGAATCATGAATTTAGACCTTATTTCTGATTTCTATCTGGTAGAGATACACTAATAAATTGACATCTGGCCGGAACTGGACGATTTTACATCAGTTTAAATAGGTTTACAATAAATCTCAAAGTGTGATTTAGAGGTCATGCTCACAGCAACGCACAAAGTTTTATTCTGTGGAAATAAGACAGTTGGCTATTCTGTGATGTGTTTATGAATGAAGTCAAAATTAGCACTAAAGGAGTTAGAAGCTTGGGTGTGTGTTGGCTGCTTCTTTAGGCTGCTGCCTCAACTGAACAGGAAGGGGGAAGTCAGCAGATAACAGGAAGGCTAAATCTATTGGAGCAAAAGTGTACTCTATTGTAACTCTGTTGTGGAACATGCTGGATTTGGAAATGTTGGCAGTTTTTTTTTTGGAGCTTTCACAGTAAAACTAAATTCCTGCTTATTCTACAGGGAATATGCACACTGTTGTTTACAGATAGCAATATTAATCTCACTAATTATGTCACCATGATGCTTAAGATGCTTCATGTATAGGATGCTGAAGAAGGTTTAAAGTGCCCCTGGCTATTTAGGTTTTCTTTGTGTTGAAAAGCTCGCAAAAACACTTAACTGCAGAGCTGTGTAACACTGACTGCTCTCTTTTTCTCTCTCTCACAGATATAGTGTGATGTCTTTGATCCTAATATGAATAATAAAGACTCTAATAATATTAATAATAATTGATTTATGATCAGTCACAGAGAGACTTCTTGAAGCTGCTGCAATGTTTAATTAATTAATTAATGATTCAACATTTACAGGGGATTTTACTGCAAAACATTATGTTGGACAAAGCTATTTTTTATTTTGAATGGAACTTGTAAAAAACAAAAAGAGTTATATATGGTGATGTGGAGGGCTTCTATATTTTGAGATAGACAAAAGGTTTGTGATCTATCATCTTATTTTATAAGAATAAAGAATAACCTATAGACCTTTTAAGTGATTTGTTTTATACTATAGAGCTCTCTGTCTAATGACCTCCAGGGTTTTACTGTATTTGTAGATTACCGTTACCCTACTACTGAAGAAAGTTGAACTGGCACCAATCATTATCAACAGGTAGGAGCTTTACAGAATTTGCATGATGTAACTGGCCACAAAATCTTATCAGTGCATGCCTATTTACTGGGGCCTCCTCGAATTTTTATGACAGGAAGAAAAATAAGTAATAACTCAGAATACTATCCTTGATATTCAGTTCACTACTGACCACTGAGAAGCTCTTAAATGGGTACCTCTTGGCATAAATCGTCCTCCTTGGGTTATATTGGTGTCTAAGAGGCGCTTAGCTGGCCAGTGGAGCATGCCCTTGCCCTTGCCACATAGCATGGCCCAATTAATCCCTCTACAGGCAGACAGTAACTGAGTTAAATGCCTCTGGATGACTTACCCCACCCACTCTTTCAAAATGATCGCGGTCTTGCTGGAAGTCAATGAGCTGGCCGTTGATTGCCCATGAGAAAGAGACGTCCAGAGCTGGATCACAGGCAATCTGGCAGGGCAGCACGATGCTCTCGCCAACAATAATCTCCATGTTAGTGGGCCTCATGGTGATTCTGGTGGGCTCTGGCCAGACAACAGATGACAGTGCACGCATGTTAATTCCTGCCACCAGCACCTCCAGTGCCATCCCCTGACCCCTGCAGCTGCGATCTCACTACAATTTACAACTAAATCAATTGACTGTCATTAAATGGTCCATGGATGCTTGCCTAAGCAAGCATCTTAATTTCAAGCCTTACTTTTGGTGAAATGTAATGACGTCTTAGGTTTGCATTTAATTTTTCAGGATCAGTTTGGAAGACAGTGTTCTAAACAGAAATGCAGAGAGCAGAGCATGCTCCCAGCTCTGACTGTGGTGGATTGAGGACCTTAGAGTACTTTGAGGAAAGGTCACAGTAATTAAATTCTATGACATTAAATAGTTCAGCTGTCAGTGTAGGAAAAGAATAGAAGCTAATGAGAATAAATTTGACTGTTACAAACACAGCACATTAGACTAGGGGGCTACATAAATATATTCTGTCAGAGCACTTAGATAATGACCTTTAACTACATCATGGATGATGTTTGTTGCTGCTTAACTGCTATTTCATAGAACGTGTAATATCAGCTATGTTTATATGGCAATAACCCTAGTTGTAGACATTACATATGCAATATAAGTAAAAAAAAAATCAAGACTTTTTCCGGCCATTGCCTGCCAAGAAATGGACCTTTATTTTACAATTATTGCAAGAAATCCAATCATTTGCCTATAAGCTGTTCTCTAATAATATTTTTTACACGGAAGAATAATTGGCCCATATGGAGTGTGCTGCATGGTGTCTCTTCATAAGTTTTTCCAAGAACAGAGATGTAGATAATAAGCTTATTATCTGTAGTGGGAACCTAATGCTGGGCATATATCCTAATATGCCAAGAAGACTGAGAAAAAGGTGGTTTTACACATTTCCAGGATTCTGTGCTACAGTATACTACAGTATACTTCTGATATGGAAGTACAAAATATTTCAAAGACTGGAATGAGTACACCAGCAAACACCCCAAAGATGAAGGGTAATCAACCCAAATTATTTAACTGCCTACAACATCCTTCCATCCAATTAGGATCACTCTATAATCGCTGGTATCATAGAGTGTCTGCACAGAGTAAACCACAGCTAGTTCACCATTTGTCCATCTGACATTTAATGTCAATGCAACTGTTTTTTATAAGCCTTATAATGAGCAGTTAATGTGCTTATTGTTCAGAACAACAGAACTCACTATATGGGAAGATGTGATAACACTCTAAAGGGACAGTTCCAGACTTTAAAAGGAGGTTTTGTTAAAATTGAATAAGTATTTAATATCCGGCAGGAGTTACTGTAACTCCTGTGGTATCTTCCTTTGGTATAAATACAAATTAGTTGGTGTTTACACAGGGTGCTTATTTACACAAGAAGTCAATGCTTTTTTTACAGGAAATGGATATAGAAGGTGCACCATCAGTTATCTTCCTGTGTGAAACACATACCAAGAACAGAACATTTAAAACAGTTTCTGTCAGAGAAACTACCTGATAGTAAGAGCAAGGCAGTGTGAATATCCAAAAAATAGCATTCACCTAAACAACTATAATACTTTTTGCTTAATTTTCGAGGTGTACTTTTATATCAGACTGAAACTCTGACTGAAAATATTTTACATTTTACATTCTCAATATGTGTTTCACACAGGAAGTAATTGATGGTGCACCACTTCCAACCTTCATTTCCCTTGTAAGTAATCATTGGCTTCTCTGTAAATAACCATCCAAAGCAAACATGACAACTGTGGAAAGGACCATAAAATTGCACTCACATGAACAACATTGACGTTTTGGCGAATGGAGTAACTTTAAGACTGTAAAAGTGCAATTTGGTCCTAATCCTACTCAGATTAGTCGTTAGCTTCAGTCCCAAGCTGTTAGCTTCAACCTCAAGGACCAACTAATCTGGATTTATACCATATGAAAATGGCAAGACAGTAATCCAATGCAGGTAGGATATTAACTGCTAAGAAATTTTAACAGAAATGTTTTTTAAATAACATCACTTCAGGAATCCGAAACTATCTCTTGAAGTAATCCATCATTTCTAAATATTTATTGAGGTTTATTGTAGCCTTTAAAGAGGTCTACTCTAGACACATATTTTTGGGGCTTTTTGATGTTCTTTCAAAGATTTTCTTTGGACTTTAAATGCTTTCCTATTTATTTTCACTTTTTCAGTCACTTAACTAAATTCAGGTTTTAAAGGCTTCCACAAGTGAATCAATCAGTGCTGTATATACACCTAAAGTAACAACTTAGCAGATAAAATGGAAATTTAACATTTAGGCACTTTCTACTTGGCAACCAAAATGGCGTCTTTTAAATGATTCTATATAAACACAAAAGAAAAAAGCATTTTGACAAAAAATCATTTAAATACCAACAAGGTCATTTCCATAGACCTATTAGCTGAAAAGACGTCACAGAATAGATCAGAAGTCCCCAATTCAGATTAAACAGACTTCATTTGAAGCTCATTCTTTCTTTGTCAAGGTTAAGCCTGAGTGTCTTATATTTTCATAGTTAGTTAATTACTTTATTATTTACTTTAAATTTTTTACATCCTGGATATATGCTTGGAAAAAAATACTTGAGCATACCTTGGTGCTTTGAAATATTCTAGAATACAACGGAAGGTTGATATATCTCTAAGGTCTAAGGCCTTAACTGGATGTTTTTATTGTTTCTTACCTTTTAGATCCTGTTCATATGCGAAAGATATTTTCCTGGCCTAAATCTTTATCTTTTATCTTCACATTTTACATTTTCTATTTTTTATTTATTTACTATAAGTCACAGGGAAAGAAAAGAAAAAGGATAGAAGAATGTTTTTAAAGTTGCAAGTTGATGAGGTACAAGTTTGTGTGGATGTGGTCTCAGAAAGACTGGACAACAATAGATCAAAACCTCTTAAGATGATAACGTACATAGGAAAAATGTGCACCACACTACATTTTAGCCATTATAACATTTTGTTTTGCTTTACATTACCTCTGAACAATGCATTCCAGTTCTGGTTCCAAACGTCTTTTCTATGCTTTCCTGTTCAGCACACTTGACTCATAATAAAGAGTCATCATGTGGCTTCTGTTGGACCTGATGACAAGCTAATGAGGTAATTCATTCATTTGAAATATGGTCTTTTAAAGAAAACATTATTATTTGTAATTTATATCCTACCTCACCATATATGCGTACATATATATATATATATATATACATATATATATATATATATATATATATATATTTAATCTGTCCACTTACAAAGCTGGTGGGAGATATTGAGTTTTATTGCATTGTGAGGTTTATCTCACCAAATGTCACTACACACTGGGACCTTTAAGTCAATACCAGTTTAAACTGAGCAGCATGAACTTTTAAATTTGAGAGAACACAAACTGGTTGTCTTGAAAATGTCGAAACGTCTGCGACTTTTGACTTTACACCCACTGAGTTAACATGAGCCAGTGGAGGAGATTGTTTACAACAGCCGACACAATCCGGCAGGTAAAATCAAAAACATATTTTATCTTATTCATTACAACTTTTCTTTTTTTTTAATATAGAAAACATTTTGTTATTACCCTGAAAAGTGAACACAAGCAGTGCTTTAAAAACAGGCTTCCATAATAATGAGAGTCCAGGGGCAGTGCATGCAGCACAGCCTGATTAGCCTTGGCTGATATTAATGGAAAAGGTCTTACCAGTAATGAGGAGCCTCCCAGTTGTGCTTGCTGTTCCAAACCTATTTTTGGCGATGCACGTGTAGCTAGATGCATCCCGTTTGGTTACGTTGGCAATCTTTAAAGTTCCATTTGGAAACAAAGCAATCCTGTGGGAGAAAGAATTGGCCTTTTACTGTTTTGAATAAGTTTGAGAGTGCTTTATTTTGTATTGCATGCATTCATCGTACTTATTTGCTGTTTTTAGAACATAAAATTTTTTTTTTAATAACTTTCAACACACAGTACCTTCATGGTGTTTTATTTCCTAATTTTCCAACATTTCTGTCAAAACGTTAAAAACTAATAGTTATATAGCACTTTGACCTAGATTGTACTTTGACCTAGCTTTGCAAGGATTCCCAGAGAATCAAAATTTAAAAGGTGGGTGAGCAGCTAAACCCTGGGACCTAATACTAAGTAAAAAACACACTTCACAAAGAGCATCCTTAAATGCATCAATAAATAAATAAATGTACTTTAAAGACATTATGTTGGTTAGGTCAAAGAGAAACATCTGTCATGCTGGGAGGTTAATTAAAACATATTCACAAATATACCAATCTTGGCCCAAATCTGCAAGTTAGACATAATAACATAGTGCTACATAAGGAGAAGTGAAAATCCTACAAAAGAAAGCATGTATACAAGATTAAGGGGTAAAAGATGAAAGCATATCCTATTATCCAACTACGGTGCCTTTCAAAAGTCTTCACAACTTTTGAACTGTGTCACATTTGGTCAAGTTATAACTAAATACTTGAATGTGTTTTACTGGGATTTTGAGTTCTGGGTCAACACAAAAAGTGCATGATTTTGAAGTTTAAAGGAAACTAATACATGGCTTTTCAAAGATGTTTTACAAATCGAAATCAGAAAGGCATGGTGTGCATTTGAAATCCATCATATAGCCCTACATAAAATACAAACCAGCCAGATGTCTTCAAAAGTCACCTCATTAGTAAATAAAACCTACCTGTTTGTAATTGTGAAGACCAATGGAAAGCAATCTGTTAGAAACCTGAGACTGTGGTGGAGATTCACATTCCAAGCAACTCCAAACATTCAGCCAGTTTTACAATAAGGGGCTTTAGTTTTAAGCAAAATTGTGCATTAGAATGGACGAGTCGAAGTCCAGACCTAACTCCAATTGAAAATTTGTAGCAAATCTAAAAATTGATGCTCACAGAGGCTTTCTGTTCAATATGACTAAGTTTGAGCTATTTTACAAAGAAGAATTGTTAAAAATATAATTCTCTAATTGCTGGTCTTTCACATCCTAGTGAACTACAAGAACTGTGTAGTTATAATGTGACAAAATAGAAAAAACCTAACAGGTATGAATCATTTTGCAAGGCAATGTAAATAATCATAACCCAAGCAGTAACAGAAGTAATATTTAACTATATTTATATTGTATAATATAACTAACCCACGAGAGCAAGTTCTGGTCTGCTATAATTAACTCCTATTAATGAGATACCTTTATTTAGCTTGAAGCTGGTCACATTAAACTCAGATGGATCTGTAAAAGCCCAGGTATGCTGTGCTGCTGATAAATAACACTTGTTCCACAGCGTCAATTTGTAGAACAACTGCATATCTGAATTCTTTCCTTACAGTGTCGGCGCTTAATAAAAGCAGGCTTCACACGCAGTATGTTAAATGTCAGTCAGTAAGGGAATTCTACCAATTATCTCCGGCTATAGATGCGGCTTCCCATCATGAGCCACTGTGCTGTTTGGGCACGATGCTTGGCTCGCATTGTTCTTTCTCAGAACTCATGTAAAATGAGCGGGAGTGGAATGATTCAAACAGCATTTCTTCACCGAGCAGGCATGCCTGTGCTGGAGTTGTTTGTTTTTTTAGCCAGTAAGCATGGTGCATTCACTCGCAGCAAAGTTTAGTCACTGTGTGTGCTTTTCTTCTCCCACCAATCCATATGTATGTGTGTGTGGATTGATCTAATGGGTTTTGGAGCCCTCCACCTATGATTTGGCTCTTTTGTTTTCTGTGAAATCTTCTTGTATATTCAACAGTTCATACAGGGATGAGCAACAAAATAAATTAGGCACCACTTTGTACAGCTGATATTGCTGTTTGATGTTGCTCACTGTCTGGATGCTGCCAGTGTGCAAAGTTTCTAGTCTTGTGAGGGTCCTTGGCTCCCTAATCTACTGCTAAGCTTTCATCTCTGCAGTCTTGTTAGTTTCATCAATCACACTCCTATATTGCTTTTAAGTAACTCATAAAGGAGATAAATGCAGGTGCAAATGCTTCACTTTCACTTTTAAATTGCTTTCGCTTTCCAAAAAGGAATAGACGTTACCTTCATCACTGATTGAGTTTCCCACTCTTTTATTTTCTTAACTATTTAACACGTGCAGTGTTGATACAAGCACCTGGCATCTTCATATCTCACATCAAGTGATTTCCATATGAAGGTGCAAGCAGTATATTAACTATCTGTGCAGTTTTCCTGTTGGGTGCCCTACTCTCTTTCTCCTCATTAGTCTCTTCTTTCATGTGTTCACACAAATGCCAAACACACCATTGAAATGAATCAGCTTGCAGTGAATGTGAATGAGAGCTGCTGGAAATGTACATTTGGACTCTTATCCTACCTTTCAGTTCTTTGCAGGATCTCATTCCCCTTCTTCCACAGGCTAATTGCTGGGGGCGAGGCCTGGGGCTTGCATTCAAGAGTGACTTCGCTGCCTGAGCGAGCTTTTAGCAAGACCTTTAATGGACTTTTGGAGAAACTCGGAGCTGAAGCTGCACACAAAAGAGCAGAAAGAAGGTGTGAGATAGGAAAAAATATGACAAATTCTTAGTCTTTGCACAACTGCAGAGAGTGTCTTGCAAATCTATTCATACCGGCCAAAGTTTTCCACACTGTGTCATGTTACATCTACAAACTTCAATGTTTTATTAGGGTTTAATTTACACAAAGTGGTGCATGACTGTGAAGTTAAAAGAAAAGGACATGGTTAAAAATATTTTCCAGCCCTGTACATATCTAAATGACAAAAAAACAAAAAAGCTCTAATCCCTTATTTTTAAAACAGCTCAAGTCTAGTCAGCTTAGATGGAGAACATCTCATTTGCAGTTTTCAAGTCTTTTCACAGATTTACAATTTAATTTATGTCTGGACTTTGACTGAGCCATTCTAACACAAAAATATGCTTTGTTTTTAAACCAGGCGTGTCGAATTCCAGTCCTTGAGGGTAGTATCCTGTCACGTTTAGATGTTTCCCTCGTGGAAAACACCTGAATCAATTGCCTCCTCAGCATTTAGCGAAGTTCTCCAGAGTACTGCTAATGACCTAATTATTTGATTCAGTTAAAATAAAGTAGAAACACACCTAAAAGTAGCGTGACGCAGGTCCCCGAGGATTGGACTTTGGCACTCCTGATCTGAACCTTTCTGTTATAGCTCTGGCTGTATGTTTAGGGGTAGTTGTGCTGCCAGAAGATCAATCTCTGACCATTTTTCAGGTATTTTGCTTTGTTTTTTAAGATCAGCCTTTATTTAGCTCAATCTATCTTCCCTGTCACTGCTGAAGAAAAATGTCACCATAGCATGATGCTGCCACTGCAATGTTTAGGAGGGAGTGTTTGGGCATCCACTACATGGCTTGTGAAAAACTGCTAATGGGCTGGATCAAGGCTTTCTTCAGTATTTTTAGATCTTTATTTGAGTCACTTAGCAGAAAGTTGCTACAGATATCACAAACATTACACAACATAAAATGTTAAAATGTCCAATAAATAGCATAATTAACACAGAAGATAAAAACACATAAAAATGCATAAAACATTTATCACAACATCAGCATCCTCTTCACACACATTTTACTGAGGCTTTCTTCTTGCCACTCAAACCTGAGCTGTGGATCTTTGCAGCTCCTCCAGAGTTACCATGTTCTTCTTGACTGCTTCTCTTATTAATGCTCTCCTTGCTTAACTACTTGGGTTAATTCAGACATCATTATTGTGGTAGGTTTAAAGTTGTGCCAGTACTCTTTTGGATTATCAGATGATGAATTAAACAGAGCTCTGTCAGATGTTCAAAGCTTGAAGTATTGTTTTATATATTGTATGACCTGTATGCTGCATTCCTTGGTTGTCATTAGGCTGTTTGTTCACTAATGTTGTATACAGCTGTATTTATTAATTTGGTATAACTTTTAAAGGCAGTTAACTTTTTAGGGGTAAGAGAGTAAAGGGGGCTGAATTCAAATGTATACGTTTATTGTTTTATATGTAAAAGTAATAGCATGCATCAATTTGTTAAAGTCACAAAGTTTGCTCTTTTAACATGAAAACCTGTGTTCTGCAAGGCACTGCAATGGTTTTGAGATAGACTCTCTTGTAGCTTTTTATATAGTAGGAATAGAAGCTGGAAATGACAGCAGCAAGTAAGCATAAAAGCTTACTGGGCCATGACATCCTGGTTAGTTCATCCTTCAGCTGCAGAAAAAACATCATATTCCCCCTTATCATATATCCATCCTGCAGCCGGGGTCTGTATTCATCATCACATTTGAGTTAGCCATCATTAGGACCATCCAAGTGTCATCTCATGTACCGAGACAGAATTGAATTTCTCATGGAGCCAGTCATCAAAGCTTGCAAATAAATCAATACCTGGTCTACACGAGAAAGCATGCACAATGCTGCAATGTTGGTAGTATCCTAATCAATAGATGAAACAACTAAAAGTAAAATGAGACACTCTATCAGATTTATATTTTCGCTGGAAGAACCCACAGTGACATCAAATGAGAGTGACTGATTTCTGAGGAACATTAAAGCAGGCAGCTTTCTTATCTTAGCAGATGATCAAATACATTGAAAGATAAGCAGAATGAGAGCAGAAGAAGGGGAGCAATCTTACCTAACACCATTAGCTGGGCACTGGAATAAACACTGCCATGTTTGTTTTCAGCCACACACTGATACATCCCGGAATCTGACAGGTTTAACGCTGCTATGGAAAGGGCTCCGTTTTCGATTTGTACACGGCCCTGCAGAGTAAAGAGAAACAATTCTGCATATCCCTTGCAAGGCCAGTCTATTATGTTCAAAGGCACAGCAGCAATTATTCATGCAACATGAAGGGAGGAGGACAGCAGAAAAGGAGAAGGAGGAAAAATAAAATAAAATCCCAGGCAGCATTATGTCACTGCATGTATATTCATCCTAGAATAGATGAGGAGGCATTTTTGAAAACTGCAAACTTGAATCTTAGACACAGAATTTAGGAAATGCTGGCAAAAGCACAGGCAGTCTATTAAAATGTCATTTATTTTCTATAGTCATTCAACTGGAAACACTGTGATGGCAGCTCAGATGATGATGGGTGATTTTAACCAAATAAGCTGGTAAGAGATCCAGATTGCTGCAGGGGAAGAGAAACAAGACTTCCTTAATTATCCTCTCACAATATGACAGTCGATATACCAACGTAAATTAGATATAAGCTTACTAGAAACACAAAAACAAACATATATGTACAGTCACTCTACAGTTACATTTGTTTGAAATAAGCCTGAACCCATTGTTTCTCTTCCCAAGGCAGTCTTTGTGCATTAGCCGTCATAATCCTTGTATTATCTAGTCACTGAGTAAGAGCTCTGTCAAACTAAAGAGTGACAAGTGAATGCAAGCTATTAAAGTGATTGACATGTTGGATAAGGTTGTTGATATGATTTCTTGTCCAGTTTAGACAACTACCATTCTCACATATCTCTAGTAACTAAAGCCATGGTTTTCAAACTGTTACAAGTATCACTGGTTGTATCTGGGGTGCCTTTATTAGAGCTTGATAATAAAAAAGCAAATTACAAAGGATTAACCGACAATTTGTAGTTTCATGCAGTAACAAGACATTGAGCCATTTTACAATGTAGATGTAGTATACCCAGTCTGATTACCAGATCCACCATACTGCCACAGATTTCTGGAGATGTCAAAAAATTCCACTGCATGATCGCTGCAGTTTTCACAGCTCATACCACACCTGTATACCCTTGCTATAGGATCAATACAACAGTGACTCAAATAGCATGGCAATGACCCAGTAATTGGTTAATCTCACACTACCCTGTGCAGTTTGCACTGATGAAGAATCACTAACTTGTCATGTTGTATGCCTGAAGTCCATGGGTTTAAATAGCTGGGATTTTTTTTTACCCGGGTAAAAGGATCCCTGAGTAATTTGTGTGATGTCTGTTTCCACTGCTCTGAAATGCTGCGGAAGATGTATTTAAACCAGTCTTATGATGTGTGGGGAAGTAGTGAAAAAAACTGCACTACAACTTCAACGAAGCAGCAGGCGGTAATAAGATTTCTTGTGCCAATTTTGACGTACACGCTATCATTCCGTGTCATCGAGTCAAAGTCCCGCTGAATGTCTTCAGCATCAAAAACACTTAAAAGAGCCTGAACCACATCACCCATACACCTATTGTATGTCCTCTTCCTTTGGTCCACTCTTGATCACAAAAAGTACGTCTTGCATAAAGTAAACAATAACAACAGCATGCAAGTGTTAAATATGGTAGGTGAGTGAAAGTCAGAACACTGCAAGAAAGGGTCCACCAATCATTGTTGCTCAGCACATAACCCCACCCCTCAACAATCCCGGGGTAATCTGAAAGCCGTAACCCCCAGACCAGGACCTTTTATTCGGGAATGTGTGGACCCAGGAGATTGACCGTTACTTGGGTAAAATTGTACGCGCGGAGGGCTTTCAAAATCCTGGTTAATCCTGGTGGCTGAAAGTCCATGCAATGGAAAAGTGGCTTATGTAAAATTGACTGCTTGTCCTACTTTATGATCTATTTAGTAAACAACTATTTGGACACTTGAGGGGACTCATAGGAACTCAATATGCCATCATATTTAGCATGATAGGAAACAGCAACTTAACTGTGTTCCAGTTCCAAGTTTGAAAACCAGTGGGATTTGTTAGTTGACATAGGGACCAGGTTTTCATTTGCAATTAAAGCTAATAATTTATTTCTGTTCTTTCAGCACTTTCAAACACTGTAGCAACACATTCACTTAAAGCGGAACTAAACCCCATGTAAAATAATAACTCCGCCCCCAGACACATTTTGAAAAATGCCACCAAAGTGGGCAGTTCTAAGTGTGAGGATGAGCGGAGGGGATTAAGCGGAAACATGGAGAGTGAGCAGAGAGACGCTGGTAGTTCCGCCATGGATAGATCTTTTGAGGTGGAGGATTTTTCAAGCCCCTTGTCACCGGAGGTTAAGAGAAGCTTTACGGAGCCTCGACAGTTTGAGCCGCTGCCTCAAGGCGCTGACTTGGCGATGCCCGAAGCCACTAGACGATTTCATACCCGAACACGGGCAGTGATGTAAGCATGTACCAAGCTATACTGTTTAAACCAATGAGAACATTCAATTGCCGTAACCAGTGTTCAACCTAGAGAGGACAGCACTAAGATGGTTTTAGGACAAATATTGAAGATTAAACAAGTTCACATGAAATTTAAACAAATAGCACAGTAACATAAAGATAGTACACCTAAGGCCCAGTTTATACAGTTTATCAGCAAAAAAAAATGTTTTGGGATTTAGTTCCTCATTAAGAAGTTATGCTGTATTCTGTGAGTGTGTGTATGTGTGTGTGTGTGTGTGTGTGAAAGATTTAATGAGAAGTACATTGTCAGAAGCACAAATAAAACTGTTTACTGTGGCCATGACACGTTTATATGCAAGGCATTCATATTGGATGTGGGGTTGGAAATAAAACCTCCACTTTTCCCACTTGTGTGGTAATGACCCTTTGTTGAATATCTAAACTTAAAACTTGAGAAACTTTAATTTCTTTGTAGAACTTTAAACATAACTAACCCATACCCTTTGATCTGTCATATAATACCAGCAAATATGGAGGTTATTTATTTGTTTTTGTGACAAAACTAATTAAAAAAGTTCAAGTCATGTTGTACTATTTAAAATATATTTTCAGTTTATTGCTCAACTTCAGCATTAATCACTCACTTTGTTGTTTTCTCTGTGAAGAGGAGTCAGCATTAGGTACAGGTAGGTGGATTGTTTCTATTTTAAACACTACTTGAATGACAACTCATAACTACAATATGTGAAGTATATTAACAGTGACCTGGTGCATAAAGAGGTACCACAATTTAGTTGTTTTTGTCTAAACAACTGTTAGAATTAATATCAATAATATTGACACTGATTCCAATAATACTGACAATATGACAGTATACAAATTTGAAATGTTACACTATTTCATTGGATTTTATCCACTAAAATAACTTAAATGTATGCATCAAACCCTTCAATATAGAAAAAATGTCAATAAAAACAATACAATCACATAATTTCAACTACATATTAAGAACTGAATGTGCAAACGGCAAAATCACTGAGGTTTAGATTGGAATCAAATCATATAACCTGTGTGTAAATACTTCAGAAGTAAGCAGTTGACTTTTTAATGTTGCAATTTCTAGAATAATTAGTTGTTTAAAAAGTGTGAAAATTACAAAACTAGCTGTAGACTTTATTTTTAGCAGACTAAAGTTAGTCCTCTTACATGTTTGCTCAGGCCACAGCATTTTTGAACTAATGTGGGATACAAGCTGTGTTTACTCTACTTTTAATGTACTGTGTGAAAGTTTTCTAGTACACTATACACAGTATAGAGTAATAATAAGAACAGTCTGTTGGAATTTTAACGCCACTAGGAAATATCTAACTCATTATATGGTAGGTAAAATCTTAGATTGCTATGGGGTGCTGTTTTTAGTTATACAGTCCGAAATTGACAGCAATATGTTGGGTTATTTAGCCATAACAGAAAGAAAATTAGGGTTCATTTTTTTAAAGTCATTTTTTCACCATGTCATTAATACATTTAAAAATGGCATAAATATTTAGTTTTCCTTCTCGCCCATAGACTGCTGGAGATAGGCACCAGCTCCCCCGTGACCCACTATGGAATAAGCGATAGAAAATGACTGACTATTTAGTTTGCGAACTAAATTTTTATTTTGCAAGCTAAATATTTAAATATCTAAATATTTTGTACCAAACTAAATATTTAGTTAGCAAGCTAAATATTTAGCTCCAAATTAAATATGTAGCTTGCTAATTAAATATTTAGTTTGGAACTGTGACATTTTTTAAATGTATGAATGACATGGTAAATTTTTGACTGTGTAACTTCACAAACAGCACCCCATAGATTGCCCCCTAGAGGCAGATTTCCTCACCAAGCCCTATCTTACATCCAATATGGCTGCGATGTCTATTAAACATAGTGGTAGCTGCTGTAAGAAAATTCTTTGTTTGCACTAACAATTTGTATGTCAAGAATTCACTAGCACACACAGTGCTGTACAAGTCGAAGGTGTGAAGATGTTCCTTTGTGGTTTGAATGTTTTAGTAATAGTAATCACCCGATTTCCTGAGCAAAACAGTTCTTTTTTTTAAATAACTTAGCATGAGTGGACAAAAAATTAAAAAATTTAAATTTAAGTCAAAACTCCAATTTAGAAAATAATACATTGTTAATATTTTAATATTTAATTGAAGTTATACACAAACTCAGTGTGTTATTCCACCAAGTTGTGAAAACTTTCCGCTAATATGCAAACTGTGAGAAGAACATAACACACAAATTAAAGTTCTATACACTTTGCTAAGCACCGTCTCTGCACATGAGGAGGAAGCAGATTGCCAACTATTATCTACATTTTTAGTGCTGGCAATGTGCACTGTTTCATCAATATAATTGGAGCAAACTGCAACAAAAAAACCTTATACCTCAGCCATCATTTGCTCGCCATTCTTCAGCCAGCTGTAGGATGGTTTTGGCTTTCCATTGGCCTTACACTCCCAGAAGAGGTTCTCCTCGATGGACTGAGCTGTGTCTGTTATTGTTTGGAGCCACTGAGGTTTAGCTTGAAAAAAAATGAGAGGATTACCAGCTCAAACATGTATTTTAATTATTAAGGCTCCTGGCACGTACATACTGGTATCAGGTTTTATAATGTCGCAACAGCAAACATATTTAAAGTTTGTGTGCTGCACATTTAACACATGGTTATCAACATAAAAATTACATATTAAGGGTCTCATGAGATCTCTAACCACGGGGGCTGACAGTCTTAAAACGCAAGAGTATTTCATGTTAATATGAAGTCTGTTTTGCAAAGTCTTATCCAGTTGTTGTCTGCCTATGACTTTGACAGAAAAGTCAAATTCAATCCATTTATATTCAAAACATAGCCATTTTTATTTAAATGTGTTTCAAAATTCAAAGCAAAAAAAAATGTTATTTAAAAAAATATATCCCCATATTTAAAAAGCAGAAGGTTTGTCCATGAGAATATTTATTTTTACTTTTATCTCCGTAATTTAGCCAGAATTGTCTCTCTTACCATGGTAAGAAACACGACCCCGAGCAGCATTTTTGCCCCGTCGGTTCTCTGCTATACATTCGTACGATCCTGCATCTTCCTGCTGAAAATTAGGAATTTCAAGGACGGCATTCGAATTCTTCATTTTGACTTTGCTGGGGAAAGGGACGCCGCTAGTTCTCCTCCAGCTTATTTCTGGGACAGGGCTGCAAAAAAAAGAAATGGAACAAAAGTTCCCAGGCTTTCAGCTCCCAGTCACTGTGATCAAAGTGTGACTCAATGCAGAAGGAAAGTAGATGAGACCAAGGCTTGATTTTTTTTTTTTTTCAAAGTGTGGGAACCCAGATTTTACACATTCTATAAGGAACTTGGGATTTATACTTCGTATTATTTTTAGGCTGGCACTTGTTCAACTACGTATTGGGAAATCAGGGAAAACATACATCCTATGATTTGCTTAAATAACTCTAATTTATGTTGGAAATGCATCTACAGTTTATGTGGCACACAAAATAAAGCTGAACACTGACTTACTTTCCCAGTGCAAAACATTCCAGTTTGACCGCCGATTCCTTTGCAGCTGGAACCGAATCTGGAAAATGAACTTCTATTTTGGGCTCATATTCACCCATTACACCTACAAAACAGAGAGAAAAACAGAAAACAAGCTTTTTATAACACTGATGAGGAGCAGGCATTGCACTGTGTCTGTCTGCATCAGAAACAAACCACTGATAGAGCGGGACAGCTAACACAAAATGCCTTTATGGGCATGTAGCAAAGTGACCATTGAAGGGCTTATAAAGGAGGGAAGAAATAAGAGACAGGTCATAAAAGATTCAGAGAACACATCATGAAAAAGATTAGCTTGGTGGAGATTACTTGCAGAGATTTATGAATGCAACTTCATTTAGGACTTTATTTATATTCACATCGCTGGGATGGGTGCAAATATAGCAGCATGCCCTTTGTTATTACCAGCTTCAGTGCCTGTGCCCGGGAGCAAGAGCAGCTTTGGTGTCCTGTGTGTGCCTTTACGTTAAAAAGCAGAATAGACAGTAATAAATAAAGGTGTTGTTTTATGGCAGCCTCTTAACTAATAATAAGCATTAATCTGCAGAAATGTAACAGTAATAACTTGTGAAAAGTATGCAGTTAACAGTCAGATCAGTAGTTTGGTGTGTCAAGATATACAGAGAGATACAGGCAATGTTTTCTTAGTTTCTAGGTCATCAAAGCAGCGCCTATTAATGGCTGTATATCATTACTAGACATGCTGCAGGTGGTGGAAGATAAACATCAGCAATACAGAAGTCTTCTTTTTTTTACTTGTGTTATTTATTTGCCCTGCAATATTCTTTCACTGTGGAAAACCGTAGAAGGATATTTTGAACTTCCCACTACAGCTTTGGTTATTAGTTTGTGATTATCATCTGTTTTGCATCAAAACAATGATTTAAAATATAACTCAATTCTTAGCTCTATAAAAATGTTTCCAACCAGTCAGCGTCACATTGCAGAAATCAATTTAAATATTATATAAAATTAGTTCTGTCTCAGTACAACATGCTGCTTCCACACTGATTCAGCAGAAGTCATGTATGAGTACGTTACCAATATCGAGGTATAGCAACATTTTAAACAGGTGTGAAGCAACAAAAAAATTATCCAGGAAAGCTGCCAGTCATCTGGCCAAACAAAGACTGGGCAAAGACTGTTACACTTCTAAAAGTCAGACAAATATGGCTGTTTGTGTTTATTTCGAGTCAGTAAACGCAAATACAATCATGGTGTTGAAGGTAACGAACCTTCAACTTGCCCCTTTTTTAAAAATACCACTAAGACAATGGTTGGGTAGCTACGAGCATCATGTCTGCTAAGCAGCCAAACAGGCTGGCTGCTTAGCAGATAGCCCAACTAATCAACCAGCTAATATCAGCCTGTTACGCTTGTGTTAGTCTGTACAGAGCAGAACAGCAAGAAGATAAAATATGAAATAAAAACTTCAAAAATCTACTAATACATTTTGTAGGAGCTTATTCCAAATTTTTTGCTTAAGTTCATGTATCAGAACCACTACAACAATGAATAAATATGATAAATTACATTGTTATATTTTTATTAATCAATGTGTTATAATATTTTAACAGCAGTAGGAATACACCTTTTCAGATTTAATGTTTAATGATTTATTGCTAGCTTGAGCTAGTCATTAGCTTTGGACTCCAGGATTAACTTGTTTGAATTTACACAAAATGAACACACTAAGAGAATTATCTACTGCACATAAGTTAGTAATTGTACACCCTTTCAACTGAATCCCACAACAGAAATTTGGTATGATTCCTTTCTGGTAATGTGTTTTCAAAAAGTGGGATTTAAGCACACAAGAAGCTAAAAAAAAACTTATTTTAAAATCTCATTTTGGCTTGGAACAATATTTTAACTAGAAGATTCCAAGTTTTATTTAAAATATAGACATTCAGTCAACCATGGCAAGCAAACCTGAGCTAATTAACTTTCATTCCTACATTTGACATAAAAACATATTTTGTTTATTTTCCCAAAAGACAATAGCATCATAGGTATCAGAAAGAGCCAAAGTTGACCTTTAATGTCCTAAAACAGCTCTAACCTCCACAAAAAAAGCCAGTGCAGAATTAGGAAGTTTGACAAAATACAAATTTACAAATTTTTACACCGCTTTACTTTTATATCAGACATACCTTTTCTGTTCTCTGTATGTGTTTCACACAGGAAGACCAACGTGGGACGCATCACCCCTTTTCTTTATTTACCATGTAAATAATTATTAGATTTTTTGGTACATAACTGCTCACTGCAAACATGACGTTTAAAGGTTCTCAAAATAATGTTTGCATTATCTCTATGACGTCTAACTCTGCTTTGGATTTATATTAAATGAAGACCTCAAGTGAGTAAAAAATGATAAACTATCCCTTTAATTTCTCCTTTAAAAACTAACGATAAGAGAAAACATTCCAGTGATAGGTAAATTTATGACATAATAACACAAATTTGAATAATATACACAAACTAAGAAAAGTGTTATTTTTACCATCACTCCTAAGGACCAATGGTGTTGGAGAGCTGAGAACCTTCTGCTTTGTGACAGTGTTGTTAACCACACAAGTGTAGTTGCCCACATCTGAGGGCTCCACTTTGGCTATATACAGGCTTCCAGTCTCCTGAGAGATGAATCTTCGGCTGTCTTGTTGGACGGAGTACGGGTATTCATTGAAAATCCATGCAAATGTCAGCTCTAGAGCACAGAGAATAACAGTTAGTATAGTTTTTGTCCACAGAGTATACATACAGATGGAATGACTGAAAGAACTCTTTTGCTTTATGTTAGAATATCACATTATTTGCATTATTTGCATACAGGTTTCCTTCGAAGGAGATACCAAGAATGAAACAGCTATCAGTGCAGAACAAAACAGAAGACCAAAAGAAAGGGACCGAAACAAACTGGATTACAGCGCGTCAGTGGTTCTCCCCTGACACATGGCCTCCATTCTCCGGGTCCCTGAGCGACTTAGTTTAAGGGCGTTACGAATGAACGAATGGATTGAGAGATCAATGGATTGACATACAGATATAAGAACATGCTGTCATTTCTTTTCACAAGCAACAGGCCCACCATAAGAGAGGAAAGACCTGTCATGAAGAATTATAGTGTAATTTTCCAAAGCCTCACACAAGAAAGGAGGTGCTTCATGCAATCTTCCACTTCAGGGGTGAGGGGGGGTAGGGAGCGGTATTAGAGTCAAAAGGTGCATGTAATGACTGTCACTCATGTCAAACACCATGCGAGGAGGGAGGGGGGGTACAAGCCACTTGGCTTTTGACCGGCTGAAGCGCCCATGCTGAGCGCAGCGATGCAGATACAAAGCTCCTTCTGATTAGGCAAGCAGGAGCCACATAGTTTAGAGTCAGCATAACCCCCATCTGAGCTGGGCTGCTGTAATGAGCAGTGATAGAACTCTGCACAGCAGTTCTTCGTCAAGTGGCCACTGAAATGCAACACAAATACTTTTATGCAGAAAAAGTGCAAAAAGGCCTTTTTTGAATAAACAAAAAAAGCTTTGTTGCACTACAGAAGCAGTACAATAACAATTACTTTTCCAGTGCATTTCACTTTTCACATCTGGGTGGTGTGATATTGCATGTGCTGGAGAAAGAGAAAGCTTTTCCACAATTCAGAGTCAATCAAGCATAATGTAAACCTAAAGAAACATCTGAAGCTGTAGGTGTCTAACACCATTTAGTAGAGTGCAAGGTTACGAGGCACATCTGTGCTTTCAAATTTAAGAGGAAAGGAAGAAAGGATTAAAAGGAGAGAGAGAGAGAGAGAGAGAGGCAGGGAGGCAGCGGGGAGGTGACGGAGGGAAAAAGATGGCTTGGACTGCTTTACTTTCATTCACTTTTCGAGAATGTGGTAAAACACAAAAGCACTACAGTTACAGCACCCTGCCGAGCATAAGCCTGTGTCAGAGAGGGAAGCTGTCAAACTGTATTTCACACAGAGTACTCTGACCCATTATCCCAAAGACCAGCTGTACAATACACTGCGACAAACTGTTCTCTTGTGAGAGAAATTGGTTGTTCCAGTGTGCAAGCTATTGTATCAAGAGGTTGACAAGCTAGGCAGTAGCCATTGTGGCTGTCCTCGGTTTTCTGTAGATATGCAGCATAATGGGGGGCTGTGCTGCCTGCAACTTAATCTGTTGTTTGAAGCTTTTAATTTATAGAATACAGTCTCTGATTTTCACATGAAGAGCATCCATTCTGAAATGTTTGGTGGTATAGTTCTGCAGCCAAGACCTTTATGCTCTTTAGCATTCAGACTGTGCAATGACTTGCAAATAATTTGTAGCCCTTGAACTGTTTGACATTTTGTCACGTTATAACCACAAACATCTGAAATGTTTTACCGGAATTCTATACAATGGACCAACATAAAGTAAGATTTACATATATATATAACAATTATATAACATATATAACATATATAACAATTCCACTGTAGTACTTGGCAATGCATGGGGTTGTAGTTCTGTTGGAAAGTGAACCTCTCATCCAGTCTCAAGTATTTTGATGCCTCTAACAGGTTTTCTTTTAGGATTGCCCTGTTGTTAGCTCCATCCATCTTCCCGTTAACTCTGACAAAGTTTCTTGTTCCTGTTGAAGAAAATCATGCCCACCGCATGATGCTCCCACTGCCATGTATTACCATAGAGATGGTGTGTTCATGGTGCTAGTCTTCCTCTACCTATAATATTTTTTATATAGGCCAAGAAGTTTCATTTTGGTCTCATCTGACAACAAAATTCTGTTCCACATATTTGCAGAGTCTCATACAAGGCTTGTGCTGAACTTCAGTTGGGTGTTTTGATTGTTTTCTTTTAACAATTGCTTTAATAAGATTTGTTAAGTGCACAACTAATACTTGGGCTCTGGATCTCTTTGGCTCCTCTAGAGTTTCCTCCCTGCTATTTTTAAGTAATGCTCTCCTTGCTCAGTCTACCAGTTTAGGTTGAAAGCCATGTCTTGGTATGCCATAGTCTTTGCATCGTTGGACAATGGATTGGACAGTGCTCTGTGGGATGTTCCTTGGTTTACATGAAGACATTTGTTCACAAATTTTCTTTAACAAAGCTCTCACACCTTTGTAAGAACTCTGTTTAATGATAATGTAACCTCGGAAGGCAAATGGTTACCCTGGATTTTAGTGTAACCATTTGCACTAGTGGTATTAGTGGTATCAGAGTAAAAGTGGGCTGAATAAAATTGCATGAAAATGCATGCATGGAAATGACATGCATGAAATGTAAGAAAACCATGTATAGTTTTTCTTCTATTCTACAATTATGCAAAACTCTCTGTTGGTCTATTTTATAAGAACCCAATAAAGCTCATTAATACATTTACAAGGCACTGTGAACATTAAAAATGCAGCTAATTCAAACTTTGTAGCACTGAATCTCATTAATTAACATTTCTGCAAACCTTAAGTTAGAAAGTGACAGGTTATAGTTGTGAGCAGCATGTTTTTTTTGTTTTTTTTTCCATTGTAATGTAATTCCTTTGTAACCAGAAGGTTTTCTACCGGATAAGCAGATCAATACACTGCTAATTAGCTTTAACTTTAGAGGTGCTGTTTGTCTGTCTGTGGTTTTTTCACATTTTTACAGCACCTAGATACCTGTTTTCTACTTTCCAGCCTTTGTGCAATGTTTAGTTAACTGCCTGTTTACTGCAGCCGTGTATTCACAGTGAACCTAATGAGAGCATTTCAATATTCCAGCCTTACAGTCTGAGTAAGCAAATAAGACAATTTCTTTAAACTTGTGTTGAGAAATATGCTTCTTTAATTATAATCAAAACAAACAAAACACACAAGCTGTGACTGGTTTTAGTCCCTTGTAAAATCTAGATCTTTGTATTAATATATGTAACTGGAATGGAAAGGGATTTGGTATGATGATGTACCAAAAGATGTTGGTTTTCAAAACTGCAGAAATGTTCTGTGATACCTTTCCTATAATTTTAAGTCCTTTTAATGAGATGCCTGAGGAAATTCCAAAGGGACCAGAGTTATTCTGGCTATATAAAGCATAATGTAATCCAATTCTGCCCCTCCTACGACTGTTGCTGTGAATTATTGGTCAGCTGGCTGAAAAAAAGTCTCCTACACTTTCCCTCGTCTAGAAAACAGACAATGTTGGCTGTTTAGAAAATGTTCTGTTCATGACAAGTGTGGAAAGTACTGTATTAGTTAAATGGCTTTTTTAAACTAGAGCTGGCAAGTTTAGCAACTAGAGCAGATAGTACAACAAATGAACTAGAAAACATCAGCTTTAAATGCTTGTGTAGCTGTATATATGCCAAAAGGTACAATGTTATGCAGAACTGACATGTTTATTAAAGGACTATTATGAGATTTAGAGGATGTTTATTCTATGTTTGATAATCAAAATAGCAACCAATAACATTATTACAAAGGCATTATTCAGTATGTTATATTTTCATATGGATAGGAATAGGAATATAATGTATAATAGCCTAAACACTGTAAAACTGTTAAATCTTTACACAAGGTTATCATACTATGATAACCACATACTGGCCCATGCCTGATTATACATATAATCAAATATCGTTTTATCAAATGTTGCAAAGTAAAATGAGACAAGTCCTATGGGTAAAATAAAAAACGCACAAGAATAAGCAAACAACAGTTTGATATCGCAGCTCTTACCTCCAGAATGTGGCGGAGCTCCACATAAAAGAACAACTCCTTGGCCCTCACGGACGTTGACGGCACTTCTCACCGACTGTGTTTTGAAGTTGTCGAGATCTGATGAGTCAGAAAAGATTGAAAATGAATTTTTCAGCAGCTTAACAAAGCAGAATCCTCAGCAGCATAGCACTCTGCTTCCAATGGTGTTTTCGTACAGTTTATTTATCTGGGTTTCTTTGAGGTTGGTTTTGGAACACAGGTTTTCCATAAACTCCCCTCACTGAAACAAAGAGGAGAGGATTGAAACTTTAACAGGCCATCATTGATTGCCCCACAGGCACCTCCTGACAGCAGCTGATAGTTTCAAAGGCGTTGGGGTGCTGATGAAATAGATGGACCTGCCTTGTTGATGTTTACTCCGGCAACACGGCAATTTAGCTTGCAATGACGATATTAGACTGAAATGGGATAAAATTAGAGAGGTGGAAGGAAACGCTGTGCGAGGACTGGGAGAACACAAGGGAGAATGCATGACAAATGACAGTTTGCAGAGCCAGCAGCAATAAGTAACATCATTATTAAATGTGGTGTAATCTTGCACTTAAAAGCATTAGCTTCCCCATCAATACTCTCAGCACAATCTATCGCCTGCAAATGAATGAGCGTTTGCTGGCATGTGGGGGAGGGGGGAAGGGGGTTGGCAAAACCTGGCATGATAAACCACCCCTGGCTTCATGACGGATGGAGGGAAGCTGCCGCAGTCCGCTCTGCTCCCTGTCTGCACCCTCTGGCTAACAGCCTGGAGTAAGCCTTCCAAACACAAACAAAAGAAAGTCAGTGTGACCGATAAGGGAAATTAGGAGAAGGAAGATTATGGAGAGAAGTGGGACAGAGTGCTGCTAAGATTAATGAGCAGCTCTCCGTTGACCGTGGCGGAATCAAACGGAGCCAAGTCGCGGCAGGGCCGCAGGAGGCCACAGGAGGAGGTGACGGGCTTAAAACACAGACAGAGGTAACATCCCTTTGATCTCATCAGCCTGCCTTAATAAATACTGATTCTATCTTTAACAACGTTTCTGATTCTGAGGAGCTATGCTGCAGCAGGAGTTGTACCTTGCTGATCTTATAGCTGCTGATAATCATAGAAGCAACACATTTAAAAACAGGGGGAGGTGAATCAAAGAACTTCTAATTGCCTAGCAGACATGGAAGGGATGACTTGTTTGCCCAGATTGTGCACATTTGCACAAAAAAGCATCAAAATTTTGCCAGGCTCAGTGCTTGAGGGGAATACGTCTCCCTCTTCTGTAGCCTCTGAACAGAAGAATAATGGGCTTCATGGGAGTCAGCTGACCACACACTGTAACTGAAAGCTAGAGGCCAAACTCACTATAGCTGCAGTGATTCCTTTGTAAGCAGAATCAATCTCTGCCATATAAGAATGGCTGGCCTAGAGATTACAGAGGGAGGCTATCACAGTGCCAGGATGATTGGTCTGGGCAAGGGCGCCAGTATACAGACATTCCCTGTTATAATATATTGTATCCGGCAGAATTTTTAAGCAAAGATGTTGCAGAGGCACCATAGCACAACTCAACTACAATATATACCATACATGTACCTGATAAATTCTAACTATTTACAACATAGTTAAGTTAACATTTCATGCAGTTTGGATCCTTTCTACCCCTGTGGTAGGGCTGTACGACATCAGAAAAATCATGCTATACCGATATTATTGGTAAATATTGTAATATAATATGAGTTACAATAAATTCACATTTTCCAGACTGTTTTCTTTCTAATGCGAGCTCCAACACTTTGTGTCCTTTAGCATGTTGGACACTGAGACTCCATCCAACGGTCTAATATACTGGCATGCAAAATATGTTTTCATGACAAATGGAGGATATTAGCCAACAGTTAGGGCATTTGCCACAGTCTTTTGTGATATTAGTATTGCACACGAAGATATTGCAAGAAAAATATGGCGATACAGTGTGCATCCCTAACGGCTGCTCAGCAACAAAACTGAAAAAGGCTGGATAGATACAAACTGGACAGGTTAAAAAGCCACCATAACAGCTACAATGTTTGAATTATGAGCACTGGGGATAACAACCTGAGATGCATATGACTGTGAACGCTTTTTCTTTTTTTTTTAACTGGCCCTTTCTACATCAGTTATTACTGTACGTCGTTTTCATTCAAACAGAAATTAAATTATACCCATCTAAAAAAAAAAAAAGTTTCCCACTGCCCCTTCAACACTATTGCATGTATGTCTTGCATTTAATGACATCCACAGGTAGGAGGCTTTGAGCAAACAATGCTCTACTATTGCATTTCTACCCATCTGAAAATGCAACATGCAAAATTAGTTCTCCAGCTAGGCAAGGCTGTAACAGATTTTTAGGGACTTTACTGCATGTATGTACCACTACTATGGAGTTTATGGTCAATGATTTTATTCAAAGTTATGGAGTTCAAAGTGTTTAGAGAGAGTCCTACAAATCATTTCTAAATTAATGAGCAGCAACCTTTGACCTTAGTGTTGATGCTGATGCCCTCCCTTCTCTGCATCATATAGATACACACCTCCAGACCAGCAAACTTAACACTCCTGCTTTAAAGATGGAGTCACCCTCTGTTTTTTAGCATTAGTGTAACATATGGCTTGTCCTGCAACATGACTGTGGTAGCAAAATGAGGCTTCATCTCTGAGACATGGGTAATAACAATTTAGCTAAAATATGTAACTGACGATTCCTTTTCTTATAAATAACAAGGTAGGAATAACACCAAAACATTATATGCTTTCTGTCATAAATGATTGTTAGAGAAAACTAAAAGATAGACACATAATGTTGGATGATATAAATATGTTGCCACTCTATATTTGTAGAGAAATAATGTGTATAAAAGATATTGCATGAGAGCTTGACTTTACACGATTTGATGTTTCTTTCAGTGTTGTAATAATTTTGTACTGCTGCTTTATACTCGTTCCACTAACAAGCCACTGCAGATGTCGTGTCATTTCTGATGCTTACAAAACTATGGGATTTTTACGAAGTACATAAAGTTCTGTTGAAATGATTCTAAAGCTTGTCATTATGAGTTGACACATCAAAAGCTTTACTGACTGAGCCAAGCAAAAACAATAACAAAAAAAACAAAAAAAACAGGTGACCTGATAGGCGATTACTCTGTAGTTGTACATTTCACACCATTTGTGTTCAACATAAGGTAGCATGTGTTCCTCTCATGAAACAGTTTCACAGTTAGGCCTTGTCCTGGTCACCTTGATGCCAGCCATTGTAGACCAGGAGCATCCATCAAAATGTCCAAAGCATACAGCCATTACAGTTTGGACCCAGTGACCCAGAATCCTTCAGGCTGCAAGAGAGAGCAAGATTTACAGCAGATAACAGGATGGCTGAATCATCTAGAGGAAATTTGCTTTGAAGCTTTGAACTACAAATTTTAATGCAGCATCCTGGATTGGGAATGCTGGCAGCCTTTTTGAAATCTCATAGTAATGATAAGGGTCTATTTTCCAGGCAGTACACACACGGACTGTGTTGACCGTGGCAAATATAAAATGCTAAAGACAGCCTAAGATGTCAAATTCCTAATCGTTTTGTATTTGTATTTAAAATAAACTTTTTTATGGTGAGTGCTTTATAAATATAAATATTTAATAATGGCCATGGCAGGAAAGGTATAAATTGAAATCTGAAATCAGTACCAGCACGTCAAAGATATACAATAACCAGACGACGGAAATTAGCCAGAAAACTGATCCATGGATCTCTAAATACAATTTTCACAGTTTTTCCTCAACCTAAGGTGGCCTTCATGGAAAAAAACATCGAAATGCTCTTTTTGTTATTTTACAAACATAATTGAAAAAATCAAACTCTATTATAAAGTATCTAGTTGGTGTACAATAATGTAGTTCCACAAGAGTTGAACTAGAGATGAAAGAATTTTAAAATTTCCCTGAAAAAAAACTAAACTGTGTAATACCCCTTTAGTTTCACCATATTTTCTTACAACCCTTACATTGTGCAAGACACAGAGAGAACACCTAATCACCATTAATGTTTTATTTGGCATGACGGTGCCCTGGGTGGAGAGCCATATAATCCAGATAAAAAATCCCCACAGTTTTAGACCTTATTAACGTTGCTCAAATGCTTCCACTTGCCTTTTTTTGGATTCTAAAACATAAACTTCTGGGACTTGTCTTATGTATCCTGGCCACTAATAGCAGCCCTGGTAAAGACACAATCAATGGGCAAAGAGTCTGCCGTATTAAGCTCTCCAAAAAATAATTGACAATAAATTAAGAAACAATAAAATGAATCTCCTTTATTACAAAGTTCAAGGACAGCCCAGACAAAGTCTGATCATGTGTCCCCCCCCATCTGCTATTTCGTAATTACTTTAGATGAATATGTCTTGTATCCTATAAAAAATAATCTGATGCCTGTTTTGACTGCAGGTAGATCTTGAGGGCAAAGCAAAGCTGGAGGAATGACATTTCTATCTTCGGGCAGTCGCCTCATTACACGGGAAAAACAGAGTATCAGCCTTGCTGATCTTTCAGGCCTCCCTCACCGTGCATTAGGGAAGACAATAAATGTCAAGCAGCTCTGTTCCTCAGCCGGTCCCCACAAGTGAGATTCATTACTGAGCTATAGGGATAATGGCAGTTCATCTCACGAGAGGAAGTGTAAGGCTCCCTATCCTAGGGACAAGATCAATAGTCAGCAGGCTTGATCAAGAAAGGAGCGGTACTTTTATAGGGCTTGTCTGGAAGGTAGAACCCCACTCCACACAATTATATCCCAAAATTTCTTTCTGGTCCTTTTTATGCAGCCAGCTGCCAGAGTAGCAGTCACCCTGTCAGAGGGTAACTTGCTCACAAAAAGCCGTATATGTTATACCCAAAGACATATGTGGCGATTACCGTCCAAAGATACAAACATATTTTAAGAATTATTCTTGCCTGACTGCTTTAAAGTGTAGATAACAAGAGCTTAAGTATAACTTGGCAAAATATGTGTCTGTTTGGACGAGGCGAGGAGGCTGTCAAGAGTTTGAACCGCTAATGAGAATCAATGGGGTACAGAGACAGTCAGAGGCTACCCCTGTGTTTGTTGCATCTGACATTTCACTCAATTACCATGTCCCCTTGTGAAAATCTATTCCCAGGCAATCTAAATTAGAAATCGGAAGAGTAAATGGAAAGGAAAAAAAAGGGAAAACAAGTTCTGGGCCAAAAGCATATTATAGGCGTCAGGGTGACATACTGCAGATACAAAGAGATGCCAAACTGTCATAACTGTGTCAGAGCCATGCCAGGAAAGTGTTACCAAATGTAGCAGGACTTACATGCAAACTGAATGCTGGCTCTGCGGCTCAGGATGGAACCCCACGTGTTGAAAGCCGTGCACTGGTACATCCCACTGTCTTGGTCCTTGTCCAGGTTCCTAATGATCAGGCTGCCCTCAGACATGTGACGCCGGTAGTCGCTCCCCAGATCAATGAGTGTTCCGTTTAGTGACCATCTGGAAAATGCAAACACAATCAGTGGCTGAACCCCCCTGGAGATGAACGCTCAGTGTTTATCAGAGATCCATTTGATCAGTCTCCCTACATCATACATAAGAGTTGAGTTTCAAATTACCAGGAAAGAATCTGCAAACTGCTTTTGTACCAAGTTATGGGGAAGGAAAATGTCACAGTTGACAGTGTTGGATCCAATTATTCTGAGATTATTTCGGTTTTGCAAGGATTTGATTAATGCGTGCTGGTGACTCTATCTGATTCTATGAATAATGTGTCAACAGATATCAGTGTAGAGAAACTGAGGACATCAGAACAGCTGTGAACAGCTGTTTGTTTGTTGGGTCTGATGATCTTGTTCACCACTTTAATTCCCACTGACATTATATACTAACAAATAGATTTAAAGACATTCAAATGCACTGCTTTTCAAAATAGAATTTAAACTTTTCCTTTTCCGTTAAAAGCTCAGAATGACCAAACATCAGATGGAACCAGAACTTCTGGCTTCCCTGCTGTTTATACATTTCACAACCCCTTTTAGTCCATAGGACAGAACACACTCTTCTCCTATACCCTTTCATGTTGGAGTATACAGAGAGAACAAGATCTTTGAACCTTCCTGTACATTGTCCAAAGACTTTGGTCCTCTCTTATGCTTCCTTCTCTTGATCTTACCTGACACTATCTAGAAGATCCAGGTTTGGAACCTGAGATGGATATGGAAGGAATAGTTTTGCATCTGGTTAATCTTTTTAACCTGGTGAAATGACTTCTTTTCAATTTGATGGCAGTCAAACAATATTTATATGTTCCCTGGAAGAAAAACTGGCCCGCAGCATCACAGATCCACCAACATTCTTAACAGTGGTTATGAAGCATCTTTCCACCTATGTATCATTTGTATCATTTGTTGAATTGGATTTATTACAATTTGATTTGAAAAATGTCCTTGTGTTGTAATCTTTCACTACAACTGAACTTCAGTGAAATGAACCGAAATACAGTTTTTCACTGTGACAGTATTACTCTTTGGTCTCTTTCTTAAACCTGATCAATTTGGCATCAGAAACCTTAAATATTTCTCCACACTGTGAAAACTTTTGGCGCTTCTTATAGGCGTTAAATCAATCTTGTATATCTTACATTACTACACTTCAGAGAACCACTTACACAGTCATAACCAGACATTTACATACATACAAAAAGACCATTCTTCTCACATTTTGTTGGTAAAGCAGGCAACATACTTCCCTTTTTAGGTCAATTAGGATCTCCAAAATCATTTCTGTTTTTGAAATGTTTTCAATAATGAGCAAGAGAGTTTTGTTTTCAAATTTTTTCAAAAATCAAAATTTTACAAACATCAAGATTGCCTGTATGTGCAAAGATCATGATCATATGACATTGTAAGCATCTGACAGGTTAATTGAGTACATTTGAGGCACACATGCGATTGTGTTTTAAGGAAACATGTCACATTATCAGAGGGTGAATGAACTTTTTTTTTACAGTTTGTGTTTCAACTGTTCCTTTAAGGCCTACTATGATCCTTCCTACATCTGATCATACATTTTATGCCTCAGTCTAACCAAGTAGTTCTCAGGCTAAAACCTAACAAAGTATTCTTTATGTCTAAACCCATGTCAAGTAGTTCTTTTGCATGAACCTAACCAAGTAGTCCCTATCTCTCACCTAATCTGACTAGTTGTTGTCCTTAAACCTAATGTTGTTCCTTTACCTAAATGTTACCAGGTAGTTGGGTAGTTCTTATGCCTGAGTCAAACTAATGAAAAAGCAGTGGAAACAAACAGTGAACTGATTATTTTTCATGACTGTATCAAAACTAAAACCATACTATTTAAAATAGCTTAAAGGGAGCTTGGGTGACCATATTGTTAGCACACAACATAATTAGGCTTCATTGTTTGTTTCATTTTATTATAACATTGTTGTATTGTTAAAAAAGCAATACAACAGGTCATTATGAGCATATAGCATAGGTACATTGAGAGTGACAGGATTTGATATCATGGAAATAGTTGATGAGCATCGCTGTAAATATCTGGGTTTTCATGTCTCACATTAATCACTGGGCATACTTGAAAGATTATTGCCCTGGCTGTAATTTCTTAAGAATGCGCAATCAGAGGCAGATTTGAATCTGAATGGAGATTAAAATGTCTAAATATTTTGTGATATTAACAGAAGAAATCCAAGCGACTGAGCAGCCATGGCAGATTTATGCGCTCTCTGAGTGCTTTCTAATTAGTTTCTGTTTGTGCCTTTGTGTTTCTGACGTATTGCTCTCTGACACCTTCGTATACAGACCATTTCCCTTAGAAAGGTCACAAGATAGTCTGTCATCCATGCTGAATTCAGGAAGTGACAGCGATTAATTATAGCCAGAGTGAAAGACAAAAGCGCTGAATATTTGCACTCGACAATAAGAAGCACTTTATATGTAATTCACTGTAATCTGTGATCGGCCTGATTTGACAGGAGAAGAAGCGAAATCCCATATGGAACCTGCAGCAGCAAGCATGCTGTAGTGGGGGCTTTATCTCAGAGCATTCCCACAGATGAAAAGTTATACCTCACGTTTCTTATAGAATCTGAGAAATCAAATATTATTGGAATGCCGGGTATGAGTCTCCCTCGGCGAAGGGACAGCGAAATGAAAATTCGGATGATGAGAAGGGGGGAAAAAAATCTATATCACTTTTAGCCTCCCAGGCAAACTATCAGGCAGTTAGAATGATGCATCGTGCAGTCTTAAAGCCAACCCCCCCCCCCCGGGCCCTCCCCAGTTTCCTGCCTGACAGACTACAAAAGACAAAGCTGTCTTTCATCTTGTAGCCTGCATTATTCATCTAACAGTCGCTGCCAGTCACTTAATCTGACTGATTTTGTCAGTTTCTGCAGTGTTACTTTCAAACAGCCCTTGCTTCTCATGAACATCAGCGTTCCAAGAATACATGTGGAAATATCAACATTTACGAGCAAACGGCCGTCCTTTTGTCTGTGACGTCCCTGGGTTTCCCTGACTTTGAAAAGATCCTCTGCTAGTGCCAAAGAAGGGATTATTGTATGTGCAAGAGAGGAGGAGGTTAAAGGAAAAGGGATAGATAGCTGGTTAGACTTGGAGCAGCCCAGTGTGATTGAATTTAATGGGAGATGAAAGCAGACAGCCTGGGCAGATCACACACCGTGAGTAAAGTTAGTTGCTATAATACGAACGCCGCCCACCCTAACCCCACGTTGAAATGCCAGAGACATGCTCTGATATTTAATTTCTGTTCAGTTGTTTATCAGTTTCAAAAAACAGAGTTTACTTTTATTTGTATTTACTAAATGCCAATTAATGAAAACCTTTTAGCTCAGGAAATCATCAGAGTGGGTGAAATCTTCGCTATGATTCGGTATATCATCTTGAGTGAGCTTGTTGCAGCAGAGAGGAGAATGTTCTTAAAAAAGAAAGAGACCTCCAGGACACTGTAAATTATCAATGTACTGCTGTCATCTGTCAAATCACCAATGACCACGTATAACTCACAAGTGTCACTAGAAGACATGCTTAGCCAGACCATTACGCTACCTCCATCTGTTTTAGAGATAATGTTTTAGATGATTCTAAAAGTCCAAGATGTTTTTAACTGTTTACAATGAGATTTTTAGGTGCTTCTTACAGGATGGTTTTACAGTGTGTTGCAAACACTGTATCGTTTTATGTAGTCTATAAAGCATGGACTGCGACTTATTGGACACACTCCTGTTCGTGCTGTTTTTGGGTTAGTTCCATGCGTTTGCACGTATTCCCCCCCCCCCCCCCCCCCCCCCCCCCCCCCCCTTTGAGGCTTTTCACATATTGTCTCATTACCACCACAAACCTAAAAGTATTTTATGTGATCGATCAACACAAAGTAGCTTATAATAGCAACCTAAACCATCCAGATGGAAAGACCATCCACCAAAAATGACAGGCTGGGCAACCAGAGCAATAATTAGATAATCGGCACCAGAGGATCTGGAAACTCTGAAGGAGCTGCAGTGATCCATACGTCTTTTGAAAGAACCATTATTTATTTGAACTGCAGTTTTGCAGTTTACAAATCACTGCGAACACATGGAAGAAGGTCTGGTCAGATAAGAGCAAAACTGAATTTCTGGCCTATTTGCAAAACGTCATATGTGTGAAAGAAAACTCAGCACATAACGCTGCACACACTATTTCCTCAATGAAAGATGATGGTGGCAGCATCATGCTGAAGGGAAGCTTTACTTCAGCCGGGGCAGAGAAACTGGTCAGAGTTGATGGATGGAGCTAAATACACACTGAAAGAAAGCCAATAAGACGTTGCAAGAGACCTGACATTGGCATCTGAGCCACTGCTATTAGGTCCTAGCTATTAGATATATTTCTCACACACTGAAATCTTTGAAGACAAGAGCTTCCAAATCAAAATTAAGGTTTTGTAATCAATTATATCTGCAAAGACAATGAAAACCATAAAAACAAAAAAATAGTTTTCATTTTGATCCATTAAAAACAGATGTATCTACATAAAAATAGCAGTACCATCATCCAGTTGTTCGGTTTTCCAACTTTGGATGCTCTACTCATAAATAAACTGATATTGTGTTTTTTTCAACTGACACATTTATTTATGATTCCAGCAGCAGGTCCGGAGTTGGTTCATTCCAGTGGGAAACCTAAATGTGCAGACAGTTTCTGCTCGATACATTTGCCACACAAAGGGAAACGTGCATCTTTACACCTCCACACCAAGCAGTGCTAATCCTTGGCCACAGGCATATTGGACTGTAGCTGCAGCAAAAAGAATCTTTGTTGGGATTTTTACACAGCTTTCCCTAACTGCTGTACAGTTTAGCTGGATGAGGCTCTGCTTTGCCCAGGTAATGCTTCATCCAGCTCGGAAACAGTTTCTATACAGGCTCTGCTTAACAGTCTTCTGCACTGGGGGTCAATACTGATCAGTCAGCCTGAAAAGGATCACTGCAGGACGCTGACGGAAACCCGTAACAGACTCTTTTTGGCTGTATCTGGGGAAGAGTGTTTAACCCCAACCACCGGGCCAAACCGATAAATGCAGTTCACTCACTGGAACCTAACAAGAACATTTTTTCCTTTTGATTTTGTATTTTTGTATTCCCCGCACTCCCCCACAAGCTGTTTCTTTTGGACAATAAATGCTATTATTTTAAAATCTCTATTTCGGTAAACTGATAGATTTATTGCTCCTTCTGCCACGCTCTGTTTTAGGAGAGCTGTAGTCCATGTCTTATGACACTATCAGGAGTCAGAATATACAAAAGAAAGGGTTGATTTTTCTTGTAAAGGTTTTGAAAAGCACTAAAACTGTTAAATTACACAATAGTCAATTCAATATTCTCATCTAAAGCCGGTGTAGAATTCTGCAACTAAAGGTTCAAAGTCCAGTGAAAGTACCGGAGTCACCAGAGTTTTCTGCAGTTCTTTCAAGCACATGGTAGCACAGCACATTCCCTCCCTCACAGGCTGCTGTACACTGCCAACCAACTAGCTCAAAGAAAGCTCCTACACATTTTTTAAATTCAGCTGTTTAAAAGTATTTAATTATAGCGCACCAATTCACATCAAATCTGTTGTCAAGAGATTTTCCAAGACACACTTGTATTTATTTACAAAAATATGTAATCTAACCAATACAGATATATAGACAGATTGAAATTAAATTACCTATATTCAAGCCTACCTGTAATCCAGTGAAATCAAGTTCAGTTTATTATGGCGATTGGTAAAAGACTTCTACTGGATCAAGTCATTGACTTTTGCAGTAACCCCTCATACTGAGCGCACCCTTGGCATCCAGAAGTCATATGAAGATATGCTACTTTAAGTGAAAATGCCCCAGCATCGCCTTTCTATGATCTGATACTGTGGGACAAGTTATTTGATCTCTACCCATGGATTCTTTTGACATGTAGAATAATTTCAAGGCATGAGTTTTGCAACTTAGAGGCCATATATACCACAAATGTGCACCACTGTCACGGTATTTACTCAAATGTTGCAGCAATGACCTTATAAAGGTTTTACTTAATCTCATGCAACACTATGTAGACCCTTTGTCTGCAATAACAAAAACTCACTTGCCTTAGCATGCCAAATGATTGAAGCAACTCCAACTGCAGATGAATCAAACTACCTTCAACTATAGCAGAACTCATGCACTGTGTATAAATAATTGATCCCTAATGATCAGGTTATCATTAAGTATGTGTCAGGCTGAGTGAGGTTGTTCTAAGACCAAAGTGCAGGAAAGAGCGAGGAAGCAGCATGGTTAGTAGATAAATGTATTTAATGAGGGAACAGGTAAACTTACAGGTGGAGGTAGGACAGGACAAATCACAGGCAAGTCAAAGGACATTGACTGGGTAATGGCAGGAAAGATTCCAGGCTAGATTTCAGGAGGAACCAGTGGAGAACAATTACAAAAAGGGAGTATATGTACTGAGGGAGAGTGGAGAATGGACCAACGAACACAGAGAGTTAATAAGAATAAGAATCAGGATCAGCTGGTGGGAGAGAGACTGAGGGTTACTGAGTGACTAATTCATATTGAAGAGCAGGAAGTGCAGAGAGGTAACATAAAACACCTAAGTGAACAGAAAAAAGCAAACACTGAGACTATCAAAAGAAAATAAACAGGGAGAACCAGATCTATAAGGATATACAAACTAAAACATAAAATATAGGAATCCAGGGAAGTAACAAACATTTAAACACCAGAGCATGGCAATGCAGAGAAAGTAAACAGAACACAAACTCAAAACCCCAAACACAGGCAGATGGTATGGTAAAAACAATTAAACACGACCATGACATAAGCAAAGGTGTCTGACTCTCAATAAACATGGATTATGTATAATTGGAACACATTATAACCACATTATAATATATAATTAGAAACGTTAACATACTCATGTACATGGCAATATAAAATATGTGTGAAAGCAGCTTTTTTACAGACTGCTTAACCTGTTGTGGTGATCTGAGACACATTTGAAGGTCTGAGCAGAGCCGTCCTCGAGGCACCCTGAGACAATTCACATCTTTATCTACAGCTGGGTTCTAAGTGCCAGGTCTGAATGGGCCTTAAAATAATTAAAAGCTTCTTTAGCTACTCTAGCAGTTTCCTAATTGAGGAAGATGAGTAGAGAGACTGTGTCTTTACAGTGGCACATCTAGGTGCCTTCTCCAATGACACTTCTGAAACAACTAAAGATATATTTGTTCTCCCTCGCTTCCAACTGTGTTTAACACTGTGTGTATATTAGCCAATCTTGCCACTTTATTCTCCGGGAACTCATTTTACTTTCTGGTTTTATTTTAGGTACGTTCTCATTAGCTGCTTTGACAGACATTTTATCTGGCGCTGTCCATTTGATTTAATGTGCTTTGGTTACTGTGTACCGCTGGTTACAGCACTTTGGTCAAACGTGGTTGTCCTTAATGTGCCTGATAAATAATGATTTTATTGTAATAAATAAATGTGGATGTTGATGTTAAGTCAATTTTCCACTTACACACAGAAGAGTTAATTGAAACAAGTAAATCATAATTTACTTGCTTCAGGATGGAGTATATAGTATGTAGTATGTTATGTTCTATGGTTCAAGTGTTTTTGGAGTCTCAAGTTTTCTAAAACTAAAAGGTGTAGAGGAGAAAATATAAAAATGTTCATGCAGCCAATCATACAAAGGCTGGTAGAAGCATTACAGGAGGGCTGCTCAATAATGAAAAAAATAATCATTGTTATTTTGATCAACACACTTAGATCAACCCAGTATGTTTTGCATCAACTCACCAGCCACTTTATTAGATACACTTGTTCAATTACTTGATAACATACAGTATATAGCAAATAAGCCAGCAGCAACTCAATGCATTTAGAAGTGGATGACTAACTGAAGTTCAGACCAAGGCTCAAAATGAGGAAGAAAGAAGATTTAAGTAACACACATACCATCTCATGGGTTAACAGAGTATGGTCAGAAAAAGAGAAAATACCCACCAGCCGTTTAAGGGACAAAAATATCTGGCCAATATCATAGGTCAGGGCAGAATGGGCAGACTGGTTCAAGATGACAGAAAGGCACCATGGTATGCAGAATATCATATCTGAACCACATTATGTCAAACCTTTGGGTAGATGAGCTACCGCAGCAGAAGACCACACTAGGTGCCACTACTGTCATCGAAGACCTGCAAACTAAGGCTACAATTTGTACAGGCTTGTAAGATCAAAGATTGCAATTATGTCTCCTAGTCTGATAAATTTTTATTTTGGCTATGACATTTAGATGGTAGGGTTACAATGTGCCACAAAGATCATTAAAGCATGAATCTGTTCTGCCTTGTACCAATGGATCAATCTCCAGCTTAATTTTTTTTTATTAAACTCAAAATATTTGTTTCACATGAGACATACAAAAAAATCCTACTTTTTTAAAATAAAAGTGAAAAAAAAATGTACTTGAAATTAAACATTTTGCAGTATCAGATGGTTGACATGACTTTGACTCTGTCCTACAACTGACCCACCAACAATGTTCAGAAGTCCAAACATTTCCTCCTTTCTTAGGACACCTTCTGGCATGTTCCCACAGTAGCAGCGAATATGTTCTCTTCACCTAAAACACACTTTAGTTTTATCATATTTTTTTTGGGCAATCTAGGGATCAGCACATATGGTTAACAACTGCTTAAGCTCTGCACTGGGCTCAGGTCTCTCCTGCACAGCTGTTTTTCTAAAGAGCAAAGCTTCAGCTCAGCACAGACTGAGGGGAAGCTGCATTGACCAATATGGTCACTCCGTCACTGTTTATTAGTGTGAACGTCACTGGAAAGCTTGAAAAGTCTATCAGCTTGTTAAACTCAGATCTTCTCTGTATTCCCCGATCATATCACCAATTAAGCATAACATTACGACTCGCATGAACACTCTGTCTGGTCTGTAGCTATGCTGTCCCATGTACAACAAACTGCAATGCACTCTATAGTTGGACACGTTTCTATCAGAACCAACAAAAACTGGTTCGGACCTAACAAGCCAGCCTTTCTTCAGAAGAGCAAGACCTTCCTGGACGAAGGGCTGTTGCCCCCCTAACTACTGAGTGAACTTCATTACAGATTTTTATCAGGTGACTTTTATGTCACAAGAAAGGGGAACATTTTATTGCAGTCAGCCTTGATATGAAATGCCTTGCTTATACTCTTTATCTAAATTGAAATACAGCATTTAGATTTTGGACATATCAAAAAAAAACCACAACAGCATGGCTTAGCTGCTGGTCATAAAATGTAAGGCAACAGTAGTAAACTGATACTGGAGCATTATTTTCCTATGGCATCATGACTTCCTATGCCATTGAATGGAAAGGCACAGAGGGAAAAGTGTTATGCCGGAATTACACTTGGACCATTTTACCTGCTTTCAGCATATCAACTTTAAGAAAACAATGTTCACTTGTTGCAAAATGTATCCCACTTACTAACAGGTCTGTATTAATGAAGGGATACGATAAGATATTTTTAAAGTGGGTTTCTATGTCTGCCTCTTCAGTCACAGTGGAAGCAGAATGTGGCAAAATAGTTTTAATACCAATCCTTTTCATTGTCGATTACTTTGATTTTATGACGAATTTGATTAACTACACAGCCCTAGTGATAAGTAAGACACAGTCCAGCAGAACTGCCCTGTGTACATGCAGGCAGGTCTGGGCATGAACTCCTTGTGACCTTGAGGCTCCCATCAATTTTGCATGAGATCTCCTCATCAGATGGAGCAGGAATTGTACTGCAGCAGCAGTGGATCACCTGGGTTTTCTCCGAGCCAGATGCCCACAGAGATGGCAGTGACAGAACTTACACACACACACACACACACACACACACACACACACACACTCTTGTTTTGCTATATGTAGTGAGGACCATGTGTTGACTCCCATTGACTTCCATTGATTTTCAGTCATTTTCAACCCTTTCTATGCCCTAACCCTGACAATAACCCTAAACCTAACCATTACCAGTGCATGCCTAACCCTAACCTTAACCTAAACTCAATTCACACCTTAGTCCTAAACCTAACCATTAGCAAAATAGGTCATGAGGACCAGCAAAATGTCCTCACTTTGGTACCAACGGTCCTCAATTTGATGGTGAAATCGCGAAAATGGTTCTCACTGTGATGCCAAGACAGGAACACACACACACACACACACACACACACACACACACACACACACACACACACACACACACACAGAGAGCGTTAGAGCTGTTAATGGAAATTCAATTGCTGGCCAGGGCACTCTCTACAATTATGTTCAGTAGGTTATCGCTGCAGAGTTCAAATAAATTGATGTTCATTTTGCTTTGAAGCCAAGTGTAACACAATGAAAATTCCTGAATCCACTCTTTATTGCTGTGGGTGCTGTTGTGTGTGCATGTTTGTGAATATGCATCAGCTCATAAATCCTGTGGAATTACTGAAATATTGGCAGACGTACAGCATGTGTGCACACAAGTTAACACACCTTGTTCTGTCGTCAGCCAGGATATTACCTACTGTAATCACAAATTTTCTTCAGAAAAAATGGCTTTTTCTAAAGAAAAACATAACAAACAAGATGCATGTCTAGTACACGCCAAGAGAGTGAGTGAGAGCATGTATCTGCTACCCAGAAATTCGTAAATGAAGCATATGGTTGAATCAGCACCCTTGTGGTTTCTCCAGTTTATTTTAACCAGCCTAAAGAGTTGGAGGGTGTTTCTCATCGCCTAATTAGACAATTAAACATCCACAATATAAAAATCAATTCCATTTGAAACTGTTTCAAGATTCAGAGATGTTACCTGACTGTGTGCTACAATAAAATTACTATCAAACACATGGAGATCTTTAAAACCATGTCTTCCTTGCTTTATTTGTTTTACCCGGCAGAAACCTTTAAACTAAGGTAGAGTCATACGTCTGCCTGTAGTCACACTATGCGATAGCAGATACCAGGCAGAGCACTTTTTTATTCCCACTTTCCAATCACCGCTGTGCCCTTGATCCTGTGTTACAGCAGATTCATGGTAAACACAGTGACAGGTGTATTCATAAAGCAGCGCTCCAAGCCCCAGAGTGTGCTCCGGCGCTGCGGCGGACTATTTGTCAAATGAAGAACTGTCAGGGTTTTCCCGTTCGCATGTTTGCGGCGTCACAGAGTGGGCGAGGGGGAAGGGAAGGTGGGGCACAGAAATGGAACAAGTTCAGTGGGATGGAGCCAACAAGCAAGTCGAAAACATTGTGATTAGAATCATTTTATCATATCTGCTCCATCACTCTACTGCAATATTTAGATGAACTGTACTGAATTACGCTCTTGTTCAGCAACCAGTTACAGGACGCCTCTGCATCACTGTCATATCACAATACTGTCATTAAAGCATTAATTAATTTTTTTAATTAAAGCATTAATTTTTTGTCTCCATTATCCTTATCCGGTTCATTAGGTATTACTGGCATCTCTGGGATGCCAGACTGTTTTGGCTTCTGCTCAGCTGAGTCTTTTAAGATGGATTTTTCCCATGTGTAAGTGCTAAGTTTGTGAGCAAACTGTGTGACACCTTCTATGTGATTGACACTCCCTCAATAACAGTCACTGCCACAGACACTTAAAAAACAATAATAAGGAGGATTTTTAGTGAACTGGAAAAATATTCCCATCATTTGAACTTTTCACATTTTGTCAAGTTACAACCACAAACTTTTATGTGCTCTCTGTTCATATCTTGTGAAACTTGTGGCCTTAATTCAGTGTTTCAGAAAAAAAGGCCAGGGTTATGCAGCAAAGGTCCTGAGCTCGGGAGTTGTTAAACCCTGGATAGACGTGTCAAGGACAAGTAATGCATAAATATGAAGCAAAATTAATTTGGGACGTGATTTTCAAATCTAAAAAAAAACCTGAATGTATAGCATTTATATTATATATATTATATATATATTATATATATATAGTAATATCTATATTATATATATATATACTATATTATATACTATATACTATATATATATATATATATATATATTTTTTTTATATCCCCCTGATTAGCCAATTACCTTCAGAAGTCACCTAATTAGAAAATAGAGTTTACCTCTGTGTAATTTATTCTCAATATGAATCCAACCGTTTTGTGAAGGTCTCAAAGGTTTGCTCGAGAACATTAGAGAACAAACAACATCTTTACGACCAAGCAACACAGGAGACAGGTCAGGAAGAATGTTGTGCAGATGTTTAAACCTTTTATTGAAAAATGCAAACAGTGTGGAGCAGCTGCAAACCTACCAAGACATGAACATTGACCTAAACTGCCAGAAAAGCAGCAGAGAGGCCTATGGTAACTCTGAAGAAGCTGCAGAGATCCAAAGCTCAGGTTGGAGAATTTGTTGTCAGGACATCCATTAGAGTGGCAAGAAAGAAGCTATTGTTAAAATAAAGCCGTTAGAAGTCCTGTAAGCAGTTTGCCACAATCTATACAGGGGGCAGAAGGTTCACCTTCCAGCAGGACAACAACCCTAACATACAGTCAGAGCTATAATTCGAACAGCCTACTCAAAGTGCAGACCTAAAGCAAATTTACAATATGTAGTAAGACTTAAACAAATGCTGTTTACAGATGTTGTAAACAGCAAAGATAAACTGTCAACAATTTCAGTTTCTATGTGTGGTAAAACTCCCCTCAAAAGACTTGTGGGGGAAAGCTCGGGGGATAAATACGAATATATGCCACACTGTTCAGATTTTTTTTATTTAAAAAAATATTTAAAACCATGTTTTTCTTTCCTTCCACTTCACAATTATCCTCCACTTTGTGTCGGTCTATAACACCACACTAAAATACATTGAAATGTGTGGTTGTGCAAGAAGTCTGAAGGGTTTTGGATAATTTTGCAAGGCTTTATAATGTGGATTCTAAGTTTTAGTTTGTATTGATCAAACATCATGCACCCTGTTGTAAATACTTAAATGTGGATTCATTTGTAGCTGAAATAGTCGCCAACAAATGCAGCGTTTAGTCCAGCTCAAACAGTCCCTCCAGCACTCTTCTTCCTCTTCAGGAAATTACACAGAGAACTTTTTAAATAAAAGAATCAATTTTAAATATATATGCCCTTGGCGGTAATAGCCAGGCTTAAGATGGGAGACGCATATCACAGATTATTGTGCTGTTTTGGAACACAAATTCACAGACTACAGCATTGTTGTCTTCTTTCACAGAGTTTGTAAATGGCATCAAAAGTGTCAATTTATTTTTCTTTTTTCTACTATTTAGAGCATGTTGGGCTTTAGGATTTACAGGTAAGAAGATTATTTAAACACAGACTTTGCTGTTCTGTGGATTCATTAAGCCTATGTAAGACATGCAGTAGTCTCCATTGGTTTTAAAGCATCTAAAATCTTCATCCTTATTCATGAGTTGATGAAATTATGTCATGATTAATGTTAATTCTGACCTACGACACTTTATTTTCTAATTTTAACAGCTCAGCAGAGCACAGAAGAGGACACAAAGGCAGAAATCGGTCTTAATTTGGCATAAAGACTGACTTCCGACTTCAGAGGCAATAAGAAGAGGTGATATTACCAATATGTTCTGAATGTTGTAGACATAATTGTCACTTCAGATCTAGATAATGTGATTGTATCATTGTATAATTGAAAGGGATGAAACAATCTCACGTTCCATTGGAATCTAATTTTGTTTGACTTGGTTTGCTTGTTAGTTGTTGGTTAGTTGTTACTTTGGTCTTTTGTCTTTAAATATTAAAGCCCATCTTTATTGTCATTTTCTGTTCCTCAATGAAATATTGTAAATGCCCAGCACTACCTGTAAAAATCAATGTTTTGCAAAAATAATAATACAAAAACTAAGTAGGTAAACTTTTGCTAATATCTACATTAACTAACATTTAAATGTGCAGTCTCTTCCCTTCCACAACCAATACTGTGTTTTTTTCAAGACCTATTCATAGTCTTTACAGACCATAGTCACAGTATGACCACTTCCTGAAGGCATTTATTTCAGCCTGTTTGGGACATTGTGAACTTTTAATTTCTTCATCAGTAAAATAAATGGCAGGAAATTTGGTGCTTTCTATTTTTGTATTTGAGCAAAAAAAAAGACAGAGAAAAAAAAAAGTGATCTCCTTGCCCGAAGGAAAACATGTCAAGGGCGATCAGTGTCAAAAAAAAGGGATGCAACCAAAGTAAGGGCAAAAAAAAATCATTCCTTAAAGTTAGATTACGGGCAAAAAATCTAGCGTCTTTAAAAGCATTACCAAAAATGTCAATCTACAGTGACGAGAGCTTGCTGGCTTTAACATCAATTTGTCCTTTTTAAAGCTGGTCTCACATTCTATTCATATTCATAATTGAGGGCAGTGACTCCAAGCGTTAGAGCTGCTGACCTAGAAGAAGACTGCCAATCTGAGTTATGCCTGTTTTTTTCAGTGCAGCACCACAAACTGAAGCGAACTTCTGTGAACAAATGGGAAGTCAGTGACGAACAGGAGCAATAAAAACACGTTCTTGAGTTTTCTGCAAATTTCAACCAGCCGACACATTGGATTATGCAATGTTTGGAAGCCGTTTTTCTGTGACCTGACACTTCTGATCCTAAGTTAACCTTCCTTTGATTTGTTCTCCACCTACTGCTGACCAATACAGCTGGCGCGTTAGCTGCTAAATGCTCCACTGTGCTAGCTTGTTGCTAAGCTCTCTGCAGCTGGTGACGGGTGAGGGAATCAGGGGTTATTTATGGGATCTGGTGATATTTGTTGCTGTCATGTGAATTGAGTTGCAGTCTGCTGTTTGACATGAGGATGACAAAGGTGGAGAATGAACATAAACTAAAACAATGACATGGAAAACACCAATTCACTCTGGGAAGCTAATCGGATTTGCAACACCAGTAATACATATCTTTGGGTATGTCACAGCAAGCGATCGTTTTCTTATTACATGATGTCATTTGATGTATTGTTCATATGAAATATTGATTGGAGCAGCTTTCATGTGACAATCTGCTCTAACAGTGATAATCTGCTTGTGTTTGCTCTTGTAATGTTACGTCATAGCTCCGCTTGCTGGAAGAGAGGCTGCAGATCATCCTGACAACACCGTTTACTTTATTAAAGGGATAGTTCAGGATTTTTGACACTTTCAAAGATTATAAGCAGGTCATATTTTATTTGCAGTAGGCTAGATATCTTTTAATGTAAATTCAGATTAGTTGGTAGCTCAGGCTGAATCTAATGCATAGTTTGAGATGGACTCAGAACAAAATAACCTCTACCGTCTCAGAACTCTGATTTTTAAAACGTCATAAGAGGTTATGTTATGAGGGACTATTTTATGAACCTTTGATTCACTATCATGTTCACATTAGGTAGTATAAACACTGAAGCCGATGATTAGGTAGATTAAATACTGAAAATGGAGGTAGGAGGCGATGCCCCACCATGGATTCTGGTGTGTGAAACTGCTTCAGGTCACAGTAAACATTTACCTGCGAAGGTTTTTGTTAAAACAATAGCATTCATCTAAGCCACTGTTTTATATGACTATATGACAGTTACTCTGACACGTTCCGTTCATTACATTTATTAAATGAAAAAGCTACTAAACAGACCCAACCTTCTGGGTAAATGTAAACCCCACACATCTTGAGCCCCAAGATTTGGAAAAAATATTCTGTGGGCTGATGACACTAAAGTGGAAATTTTTAAAACAGAGCTTTTTATTAACAGACCATCACACTGAGAGGGAAAAATGGTGGTTGTAGTGTGAGGGTTTGAGGTGTAGCTATCTATCTATCTATCTGTTGCAAAAATAAAGATCTAGGACTCGAGTCTAATGAGCAATCTTTACGTTAAGCCACAGACTGTAGCTCTGACAGGTGATATATTCAGTGAAAGGATGTTTGTTTTGGTAGACAGGAACGGTCACACCTGGTAACTGCTCATAGCAATCTGTTTATGTTACCTGTTGTTTCATGGTAATGACCACATGTATGTCTCTCAATTCAACTCTAGGCTTTGGGTCCTAATTATAAACAAAGACATTGTCAGTGTTTTGAAATAAAAGCAACTGTTGTCCTACATCTTTAGAAATGTTACATTGTCTCTTATTCCTAATGATAAGCTGGACTAGATGCCATGCATTAAATAAGGGAAGGATGCACATACTTAATGCTTAGTCCCTCAACTCAACTCATTTATATGGCCAGTAGAATTTTACTTTTTGGCCAAAATGAGCCCCTAGTTCAGTCGTTACATCAGCTTTCCCAAAATAATTAGCTGGAAGGGTTTTGCTGACTTTCCAAACTGTTGTTGTACATTTTTCTTTATATGAAAACTACCAATATTGAGACTTAGATGATTGTTGATTACCCACCCCCACGGTCAACTCATTGCCATAGTTACACCCAAATCTGCTTCTGATTGGCTGATCAGACTCCTCTTCATGAAGCTTGGGCTGCTAAGAGGCTGTGCTGTGCTGAAAGAGACACACACGGATCCAGACAAATCCAGAAAATTTTCTTCACCAAAGAAGCTGAGCCTGACTGAGCCAGAGCCTGGACTGATCATCCTGTTTAGATGTTAATTATTTGTATCTTAAGTATCTCCTTTCTTTTTTTTTTAAGAGCAGTTTTTAACTCTTTGGAAAGGTAGATAAATTCATGCTTGATGGATAGATGGAACTGGTCATATTGATGGGTTTTCGGACTATTTTCACTTTTAATGCCTATTAAGACTGATTGAATTTAGAACACCAATGCCTTTTAAAGTAGAAAATAAAATTGCGACAGTTGTTTAAAATGATAGAAGTCCTTTATGGCTGCACTCGGACTAGCCATTAGCTTCAGCCTTTGAGACCAACTTATCTGGATTTATACTAAATTAAGTTTCTAAGTGAGTTACATACTACAGGTAAGATATTAACTGAACTGTTATAATCTTTAAACAGGATCTCCCTTGGAGAATCCTGAACTATTCCTTTAAAACATCAAAAGAAAAATCCTCTGCAACATTACGAGTAAACTTCAGTGGCCATTAAGCTGTGGGTGAAATAAAGCAAGTGACAGTTCCTCCCTTATCGGCGGGATGGCTCAGGTTGCACAACAGGTATAATGATACTCCCCCCCGCTGCTGCGCCTCAACTATGTTTTCAGCTCCGGCGCATTATAGGAAATGTAAGCATTTAGCTGAATGTCACTCACAAGGTTACAGCCTCTCTACTCTGCATGCTGCGCATCTACATGGTGCTGACCAAGCTTCGAAACACAATCCACCACAAAAAAGAAAAAAAAAACCCACAGACAGCTGCCATTTTCATTCAAGCTCCCTGCACTGCCAGAGAATAGCTAGAGTCATATCAAGGGATCTGTGGTGCAAATGAGTCACAGGGATTTTTCATCTAATGATTTCTTAAGCCATGCACCAATTTATAAATCTTCAGTGCATGCAGCAGTTTAAATCTTTTCATAATCAAAGTTAACCTCAATCATCTTTAGCTGTGGGCGTATTCATCAACCACAGTTGACTCTGACATCACATCACAGCAATAGCCCAAAATAGATGAGCATTTTTTTTTATTCAAGTTGAAATGGACGCTCAATTAAGCCATTCCATTTTTGAAGCTTGTCTTTTATTTTCTTGCTTGATCCTTTATCTCTCTCTCCAGCATACATGACAAGAAAATATTTTCTGAAGAAGTCATTAACAAGCAACTAGCAGTGCCCTCTTTGATTTTGCAGCAGTGAAGCAATTAAGATGGAGCTGAATTTCCTCCGTTTGACGCAGTTGTGCCCGTTAAGAGGTCGAGACTTTGCGGCGGTAGCATACCTGTACTGCAGTTGAGGGCTCCCCTCTGCCTCGCACGTGATAGTCGCCTGGTGGTCCGGGGAGTTGATCGGCAAAATGAGGTCGCTTGGCTCTGTCCTCCATCTTGGCCCTTGAAATATGACATCCTCTGTACAAGCTGCAGAGAGTGGAGAAAGTCTTTACTTGTACGAACCAGAAAATTTCTCTTTGACCTTAAGGAGAAAGTGCTAGAAGAATACACACAGCCAGAACAAAAAGTTAATATTTTAGAAAAACAGAAGCATTCGGTCTGAGGTTCTTTTTCATGATACCAAATTCAGTATATTGTCTCTCTCTAAAAAGTGTTGCTCTGCACAAAGACGTGCAGAGAATACACCAGAATGCAGTCCTCAGGCTGCATTCATGCTTGTGTACAATGCTTGTTTATCTTGCAGTGAGCTCAGTCAATCCCTTTCACCATTACTAGGCATTAAAAGCTCACTGAGAAAAAGGTGCAGTAGCCAAGTTAAACAATCAGAAGGAATGGTCGAATTTTGGACATAATGCAATACACATGCATACCAGCGATAAGTATTGAAATTATTAAACAGGCACCAAGGAGCATAAGCAATTCCTATCAAGTGTTAGAAATGTTGTCCAATGCAGTGGTTCTCTAACATTTTATAACAAGTGCTACTTCAACTATCAAGTACTAAGGTTTCCAAGCCCAACTTCCTCTTGGTTAAAAGATACAACTTAATTTCAGCACCTGAAGTGGTTTTAAGTCACAAACACAAAGACTTAAGACCCGACTTTGACTCACAGTCCACAGTCTCAAGACTTCAGTAAGGCCCATGGCCTGGAACCCAGGTCAAATAAACAATTTTTATCTCATGCATTCAGGAGTGAAAGTAGGCCAGCAAGCATGGATCATTTGAGTAAATGATTAATGTTGTCACCTCTGATTTACCGTAGTGTATACAAATGACTGGATATCAAGGCATCACCAAAGCTAATGGTGTGAAATTTTTCACCCTTCCCTGCCCAGAACAGCACAGATCGGCACAGAACTGCACAGTTATGTATTGGTTATAGTGAGCTTGTACCTGAGCACAGCAATCAGAATATTCCACTGGTTTTCCATCTTACAACTAGAACAGTGTAAAGTTTGTTTTCATGTGAAAGTTTCACATTCTGACTTTAAAGGTAAGAGACCTAATTCTCAATTTACTGTTTTCTGCTCCAACTTAAAATTTGGGTGATCTTTTTCATCATTTCGTTTTGACTTTGTTTTATTAGCTCTACATGAGTTAGTTAGCTTTTTGTAATTGACTTCTAAATGGTAGATAAAAAAAAAACCTAAAGACAGCCTAAGTACCACCAATGGTACTTGCACTGCAGTTTGAGAACCTTACATCCAATGCATCTCTGTTTGGTTCCTCCATCTGGTTTGACCCAATGAAGGAACCATTGGGTGTTTTGTTGGACGGTCATATGCACCACCAGCTGATTTCATTATGAGTCGTTCATTTATGTTACCAGTGTTAGTCTACTTGTGTACCTTTAATCACTGTTTTTAATGACAGTTGGAATCCTGAGCAACTGACTGATAACACAAATGCTAGACACTTCCTAAAGAACATGTCATGCATTTAATTTACTTATGAACACATAATTGCCTTTTTTGACCTAAACCATCTACCTCTTTTGACAGACACCTGCAGCAAAGTAATATAAAAAATAGCAACACATGACACTTATGCTTTTATTGCAGTATCTTTAGTGTTTATTTGGCTAAGGTGTCTAAGAGGTGAGTCTAATGAGTCTCACAGAGCCGGCTGATTGGCACTATGTAAAAGAGGTGTTCAGTGTAAATTATCAGTCTAAGACAATCTACTGACGAAAGGAGTTAAAGACTAAAGTTAAGCACTCAACAAGAGGCAACTCCTAGTCCAGACAGACATTTTTCATAAATTCCACATTACCACTTATTTGCAAGTAGGTGAAAATATGAAACAGAGAGATCTATTTTAAGAATAACTACTGTATGCAATGTTACATGTGCACCAGATAATAGGGGCCATAAGGAGATGCACTCATCTGCGGGCAGCCTAAAACGAAGGGATGTGGAACACAATCTGGTAGAAAATCAACGCAAAGTCAACAGAAGGCCAGAGAAGGTCTAATTAATATCCTACTGCTAGCAGATTGAGGCATGTGGCAAGCAATTGTACACGTGTTAAAAATGTGTCATGAAATCAAAACAGGTTGAAAAGCCAGACAGGACAATAAGATGTGCCTGCCTGTTAGGGAGTTACTTTGAATGGAAATAGAACCAGACTAAAAGTAATCTGCAAAAAACAGAGAAACAAACAAGCAAGCAAATATACTGTACATATTTGTAATTTTCTAGTACTTCTAAGTTGCTTTTTTTTTAATCGGAACATAGAAACAGGCCCTAATGTTACTACAGTACAGCATTTTCTGAACCAGTCGTGACAAATTACCTCGTATTGTTATGCAATTATTAAAACTAATAAAACTAAGAACTTAAAGTTACATTCTGTATGACCTTGTTGGTCTGTCACACTTCTCAGCAAACCTGTGTCAGTTCTCTAAGGTATGTGGGTGTTCTGTTATGAGACAGCCCTTCTACAGTCCTGGTGCCTCGATTTATGTGTATGGAACTTTGGCCTTTGCCTAAACCTTTACAAGACAGTTTTCCTTCTCTTTTGTGGCTATTCTTTTGTAGATTTGTTTCATTGCTTTGCAATACTGCCCTGTTGCATGACTTAATTTAAGTCAAGTTTGGTTTGTTGGACACTTCACACAATAGTTGGTGTAAGTTTTTATTCAAAAACTGCTTACTTTTGTATTTCTGTCCACATGACAGGGGCAGTTTTGGAAACATAAGCTTTGCTTTAATGTTCTTTTTACAGATTTTTTTTTTCAGGCTATTTTTCCTAACATTTTTTATTTAGTCTTTCTAATTATACTCCCACAAAGATCCCCGTTGAGTCTTACAAATACAAATGGGTGGGTGGTGCAATTTTTGAGGGTAAAGTCAATGAATTGTCCCCTTACTAAAAAAAACTGAAAACAGCAATGAAACGTTTGCAGAATGAAAAAAAAAACCCATCTCTTCTATTAAAAGATCAATGCCATTGTCTGTCCTTTCTAGTGATATTATTTAATTTTAAGTGCTTTAGTGCAGCAAAATGTCTGAATTGTGATATAGAGATGAACATACAGTGCCTTGCAAAAGTGTTCACCCACCTTGGCATTTTTCATGTTTTGTTGCCTCACAACCTGAAATTAAAATGGATGGTTTGACAGTTTACACCAATTAATTTACAGAACATGCCCATAACTTTGAACATGTATTAATTTTTTATGTGAAGAAACAACAAATTTGACAAAATAACACAAAACTTTAGTGTGTATAACTGTTCAGCACCCCCTAAAGTCAGTACTTTGTAGAGCCAACTTTTGCAGCTTTGGATAACTCTCTATGAGCTGGCCACATCTTACCACTGGGATATTTGCTCATTCCTCAAGGCAAAACTGCTCCAGCTCCATCATGTTGGATGGTTTTCACTTGTGATCAGCGATCTTAAAGTCTGACCACAGACTCTCAATTGGATAGAGGTCTGGACTTTGACTAGGCCATTCCAAAACTTTAAAATTGTTGCCCTTGAATCACTCAAGTGTTGCTTTAGCAGTATGTTTCAGGTCATTGTCCTGCTGGAAGGTGAACCTCCTGACTTATTTGGAGAGCTCCTTGGTCTTCATGGTGTGATGTCTCTTGCTTAGTGGTGTTGCAGCCTCTTGTGTTTCTACAGGCAGATTACGTAAAACTTTGACTGCACAGAGGTGGACTTCATTTCACTAATTATGTGACTTTTTAAGGTAATTGGTCACACCAGAACATTTTAGGGGCCTTCACAGCAAAGGGAGTGAATACTGTCCAGCATTTCACTTCACAGATATTGCAGCGAGTGTAATCTGCATCGCAGCGCACGACGTCATTACGCTCTTGTGTGTGCAATGCTTGTTCAGGTCCAGCATGGAAAATCACCCACTCTTCCACTCCCTCAGTGTCACAATGATGCGTTTAAGTAATGAAACATGGTAAATTTTACGTAATTAGATATGTACCAACGTACCAACAAGGTAGTACCAACGGAATTCAGGTGGTACTTATAAAATACCGAATTCGGTACCCATCCCTACCCAGGTGGCTTGTGGCAAACTGTAAACAGGATTTCTTGTAGCTTTTTTTCAATAATGGCTTTCTTTTAGTTTCTCTTTCATATAGGCCAGATTTGCAGACTGTACTGCTAATAGGTGTCCTGTCAACAGATTCTTCCACCTGAGTTGTGCAGCTCTTACGGTGTTAAACATTTTGGGTGCTTCTTTGATTAATGCTCTCCTTATGAATTGCTTTTAGGATTTTATTTGGAAGACATTTAAAAACAATGAATGCTGGTTCTTTCACCTCTAAAAAATGCCCCACTTTGTGCCAGTCTTGCACATAAAATCCCAATAAAATACATTTCAGTTTGTGGCTCTAGTATGAAATATAGCTAAGAAGTTCAAAGAACTTGAATACTTGGTATGCAATATAGATTGTTTATAAATGCAACATTACAGGTGCTACCATTTTACCATCAAAGCACTAAATAAGAACTAGTACCCACAGAAAGAGTCCAAGGCCCGGCTAAAAAACACTCGCAGGGGAAGCTGAGACTGCTTGGATCCATCTCTCCCTTGGGCGAAGTGAGTGAATTACCCATGAGCCAATTTGAATAACATTCACTGGGAGCTACAATGTCATTTGAACAAGGGTTGACATTCTGGTAGAGTGTCAGTGCCTCTCCTGCTCGAATCCCAGGTGGCTGCGCAAGGGCAGAATGAGGCACGGTGGGAAGTAGATTGGGCTAAAATGCGAGGCTGGATTCATTGCATGGATTCTGATAATGATCTGGACAGGCCAGGAACAGGAATAGGAGTCCCAGGTGTCTGTGCAGTGGACTCTAAATGTGCAGCAGGACACTGGGGAATGGTGAAGGACATCATGCTGAAATACTGTACATCCGTGTAATCCCTTCAGCTTAATCAGAATAACCTTTATGGTTTATGCAGTTTCTGAGGTTATTAACAATTGTTCTGATTCTGTCATCTTGTCTCTAAAGCATATAGTAAAGAAATGGTCCTTGCTAAAAATTAGACATTCATTTGTAGTGCAGTGAAAGAAAATATTCGCCCCCTTACAGATATCTTGTTTTTGATTTTCAGATCATCAAACTAATTATATGCTCAAACAAAGATTTGACTGAATTCAAAACGTTTTAAACAATGATTTCATTTATAAAGTGGAGGAACTGTCCAAACTAACTTAATCTTTCCTTCCTTGTTAAATCTTGAAATAACCGCAATTCACCAGACTATTTTTGCTTTTGTTCAGTTTCACTGGCAACAGCCAGCCCTGATTACTGCCTGGCCGGTTAATCAAAAAAATCCTGAAATAGAACCTGTCTGGCAGCAGGAAGTAGGCTAAAGGATCTTAAAAGAACATTTCATGCCCCAATTTAAATAAATTCAAGAATAGGTGGAAATAAAGTGATTGAGATCTCTCATAATGGAAAAGGTTACAACGCAGTTTTTAGGGTGAGAACACTTCTCTATAAATGGAGAAAACACTGACCTGTGGAGAACCTTCCAAGCAGTGGCCAGTATACCAAAATTGCTACACTCCAACATGGTGGCCATAGTGTAAGGGGCTGCGGCTGCTTTGCTAATTGGAGCAGCAAAAAATAAATGGAGCCATGAATTCTGCACTCTAGCAAGACATTTTTAAGGTGAATGGCCAGTCATCAGTTTGTGACCTTAGCTCAACCAAACTTGACAATGATCCAAAGCCCACCAGCAAATCCACCTTCTGAATAACTCAGAAAATACACTAAATACACTAAATTAAATTGTTCCAATGGAACTTAAACAAATAATTTACGCAAAGGGACCAATATTCCTTCACAGATATATAAAAGCATTATTGCCAGTTATCACAAACACTTGACAGCAGTTGTTATCAATAAGGGTGGCACAACCAGTTGCTAGGTTTAGAGGCCAATTACTTTTTCACATAGGGTCAGGTTGGTTTGGATAGCTTTCTGTGTTTAGTCTGACTATTTATGTCTGGAATTAAAAGTTTTTGACGATCTGACACAAGTGTGAAAAAAGAAAATCTAGAGACAAATATTTCTTCAGAGCACTGCAGTCTGTTACACCACAGAGAAACACAAAAGCGACTAAAAGAAATCGTTTGTAATGAATATATACCCCAGACACATTTTTAGAAGAAATGTTCTGGTGACATCAACCATGACATCAAGCTGCAGTGTAGTGAGACTGAAATGCAATATGTGCTAAGATGTCTTACCTGCAAGGCATCCAGTGATTGATAGCAGAACAATTTGTTTCCATGGTAACATCATCTTTAGTTGCCAAGGGCTAATGAGTCTCTCATCCAATTGCTTCTGAATGGAATGCACTCCCTTGAATAGAAGATTTTAATCTGAAGAGAAAGTAATTATGGGTGTGATTAAAATGTGACATTTTGAACCAAATACGACAAGCATACATACAGTGGCAGAAAACAAAACACGATTACAGCGCTACTAACTTACATAATTGGTTCTTATTATTTTTGAGTTACACTGAGTGAGGGGAAAGAGAATCTTGAGGAAGTGTGAGGAGACGTGTGGAAAAACAGGAGAAGCGAGAGGACAAAAAACATGAGGATATACAAGCCGGCAGTGCAATTTTCAGGTGGCACGGAAGAAGCACCAGCTGCTAAATAGCTGTGTTTTCTTTTTCTGTGCCTGTTTTTCGTGCCGCCTAACAAGCAAATTCTTTCAGCTTTAAAGAGGAGCGCGGAAAGAAAATGATTGACCTCAAAAAGTACTTTTCTCTCCCAATTTGACTATTAATAGGAGCTGGCAGTCTGTGTACCAGCACTCTACAAAATGCCTCTTGCTACTCTAACAATGTGTTTGGTGTCCTATTAAACAACATCAGTGCTGGTTTTCTTTTAATATCTGAAAAATTATCAGATCAACAAGTAATACAGGAAAACCACAACTTTATCAGTCTACTGACATAATAACCTTGTTAACAGGCAAAAATCTTGTATTGTTTGTAAATTAGGGACTAACTAATGAATAGCTGTATACATCAGCCCATCCTGTTAGAACAGGCTCCCTGTGTATGCTACAATGACTTAAACTATGCCATTTTTGTCCTCTGAGTTGAGCAGAGTTGCAATTCTGCTAAACAAGTACTAATCTTTATACACCCAAGAAGAATGCCCAGGAGGAATGGTCTGATTTGGATGTAATCTGATGCACCTGCAGACCAGAGATGAATATGTACATTGTTCAATTCATAAGGGACTGTACCATCTAGAACTGCACCAGGGGGCAAAAGTGGAGCATCACTGTTGCCAGACACTTATTATCTGACAATCTGTCAATACGGTGAGTAAAGCTAAACAAAGACAAAATATGCCTCACGGATGCATTAAACTGCAATACCAGCACTTAACGGAGTTTCATAGAATTTACATGAATACACAAGGTTGGATGTTTGGGTTGTGCAATTGCATATGGGTCATTATATTTCCAATGCGGTGTGTGATGACACGCATGTGTGGGTACCTTTACCTCCCTTCTGGTTCCAGCACTGTAACATCTTTAGGGCCCAAATGTAAGGCGATTACACAGCTGACATACCCATCACTGGTCTGCATATGGACCACATTAAATTAGACCATTCCCTCTGCTTGCTTAGTGTAGATTTACATTTGTTGCTATTTTGTATTTGGTTGTTACCTTTAAGAACTCAAAATACCAAATCCATGTTTTTGTCCAGTATTGTTATATGCTAAATGCTAAATAATGTCAAAACCCATCAATTATAATTATGCAGATTCTGAAGTTTTACTCCATATTATTATTATTTTTTTTTACAGGCATAAATTTTTCTTAAGTCAAATTAGGGAAATGTTTTCGAAAATTCACCAAAAACATCTGCTGGTTACCAGAGACATTCCACCTTACAATCGCCTCTACAAGGCTGCTGGCAATGGAGGTCCTGAGTGGGTGTAGGCTTATATGAAATTCTCAAAATAATATATTTCTGAGTAATAATTCCATAGCTTGGTGGTTTCAATGTAATAACACAAAGATTTAGAACAAATTATATATATACAATGATCTCTAATCATTTGCTAACCAGCTTGTAGCTTGCTAGCTGAAAAACAGCATCACCTTAATTAAAATGAGTGCCTCTTCTTTAGTGTCCCTGCATTGACTGTTATTGTTATTTGCAACTGGATTTTTTTCTAAACAGCTGAATATTTTTTTTAATGTAAGTATGAGAAAAACATGGAGAGGGCACTGCTACTCTGTCCTCCATACAGCTAGAGAAACCAACGTCTCTCTGGCACTTTCTATAGCATCTCATTAAAAGGATGTTATACCAGTGGAATAATATTACAGAACATTTTAACAGTTTTGAAACTTGGTATACATCGATACCAGTAACCCTCCCATGCCTAGTCTTGGTGTACAGATAGATTACTAGGAGACAAAATACAATTAGAAAAGTACTTAAGATGTACAATTTTTTCTTATTATGAAATGTGCTGCTCTGATGTCAGGTAGAATATTTATTAAACCTCATGCTAAAATAAGGTCTTATCTTAAAACTTTCAAATGTATTTCATTCTTTACTCTGCAGACTTTGAAAGTATCTTATATGGCACAAATCAGGATTAGCTGTCCTTTTTTCCAGGTAGGTGGTACATAATCCCGCAATTTTACATCAGCAATTAATAAATTATTAAGGAAGCTGCACCAAATAAACATGGAAGAAAAAAAGTGGCTGCTAATTAGTGCTGTAGTTTTAGTTAAAAACCAATTTCCCCAGAAAAATAGCCTGAGCTACATGCTGCATAGAATTGCTTTCTATACTGTCAAAATTTACTAAAAAGTCACTGTGACCTTTACACCAAAGCATACTAGATATAGGGGCCGCAAAATGTCAGTAAAGAATGCAACTATGGTGTTACTAATGAATATTCTGATGACTATATCAGCAGTTAACCCTAATTTTCCTCATTCTCATGAGTGAGTATGAGCTTAAGTATCTAGGTCAATAAAATCTATATAAGGTGGGGTCATCAAGGAATGTCCTTCCAACTGACCAAATGTATTATTGGCATGCACACTGCGAATGGATGGCACAAAGATAACCTAACACATCATCCATGCAGATAATAAGATGTTTAGGATGGCACACAAGATTTATTTTCTTGAATTTACAGCATAGAATGCATTTGAACTGCCTGCACGAGAAATGTCACATAGTTCACATATTCTTCACATGTTGCTCGGGTGAATGTTAAAATTATAGACAGCACCTCTTTGGTTCTCAGCTGTGTTCTCTGAAAGCACACATGGTATCTGGTCACAATAAATCAGTTTTTTTGTTGCATGTTTACCATGGAATGATGATCAGAATGGGGATAGTGAGGGAAGATCCCCAGACAATGAGGAGGGTTTGTAGACATATTTGAAACCATTACAATTTCAGCACTTTGTGAAGTTTGATAGGGACCTCATTTCTGGTTTGCATGATGCCATGTTGTGAATTTGTCCAGCAAGGGGTGGCTGTAAAAGTATTACAGTAACATTCACCACATTCATCTGGAAACAGGCATTGCACACTGTACATTACAGTGCAGGATTATGTGATGTAACTACTGGTTTTAAGGTCAGGCCATTGCACACCACAAACCAGCAAGTTGATCAGTAAGACTGCCCAGCTCTACAATGTGACCCCTAGCAAACCTTTCTAGGTACTGGTAATGTAATGTGTCCATGAAGCATCATGTGTTGCTGGTAAAACGTGTTTGTTGCCAAAAAACTTCCTCTAACCCCTACACTCTATTCTTGATGACACCCCCCAGGCCTTGTTGTGGCCATGAATCTGCATATCTACCAAATTATGTCTAAAATGGACAATTAGTTATGAGTTCTTAATGAGTTTACAATAGTGTAATACAAATAAACAGATAATACCATTGATAATTGAATAATATACAGTATGTGTTACATTTATTTACAAGCTAAACATAATAGTGAGTGCACTCTTAGTGACATTAAAATCCATTCCCTATGAATTTCTGTATCACTTAGAGCCATGACTTAAGCATTGCTCAAACCAGTGGACACTGGTTCAGTTTCCTTATTTGAAATGGAAGGCTCTAACAGTGCAATTCAGAGAAAATAGAACAGGCTTTGCGTGAGCTCTGACCTACATCACAGTAAGTGGAAAATGATACGCTTCTCAGGATTAAGAATTCAACACAACCCCTTATCCTCACAACACAACCCTGTTATGTGGATTAACCCAGAGCTATTTTGGAATTCTTGACTAAGACCTACACACTTGTGTTGCTAACTTATAACTATAGATTTACTGGTCCTGGGACGATGTGAAAGGCATGGTACTGAGAATCTTCCAGTGATGCCTGAAGCAAAGTACAGTCTGCAAAAAAAGGCAAAATCATGCCATTTGCTTGATTTTAACTTAATGGCCAGTGCTGGCATTGCTTGACTGTCCCATTGCCAGTAATTGTTCCTCGTCTCCTATAATTGCAAGCACAGCCAAATTCAGAGTGGATTTCGTGGTGTCTTTCAAAATTTAGTGGGCGTTTTGCCACTCTAAAAAGCCATCGCATTGGATTACACGCTTTGAGGGGTTACAGGAAAAAGGCAAAAAAAAATGTGTGCCGCATTTTTCAGTTTGAGTGTAGCATTAAGAACTCTCCTCTTTCTGGATGATCCATCCTTGCCATCTCAACCCTTCAGCCCTTCAAGTTTCAAGATGATAAAAGGAAAATTTCCTTGGGAAAAACCGTCCTTGAAAATCAAACAGTCCATAGAAGAGAGAGAATCAGCTGATATAATGAATGTAATATCCTGGGCTTAAAGAACCAAAAAGGACTTATTTCGCTTTTGAGCATTTTGTGTATTTGTATTATGTAAATCAAAAAAAAATTGTCGGAAAAAGAATGAATACGTATTATTTAAAGCAGATTTCAATTCCACACAGGGGTCCATCCCTTTTATGTATTTTCTTTTGCTGTTGGGACATTTCTAACCTTCAAAAATCTGCAACAGTCTGAACCCTTTCAGAGCACACAAAGCTTTTGCAAATCTGAGAGGAAAAATGTACACAAATGTATGGACATAGAAAATGAAAAAAACTAAAAATCCTTTGCCCTCTGAGATTTGTTGCGCTGAAGATGCGGTGGAATTTCTCCCCCCCTCCATTCAGCTTTCTCAGCTGGAATGATGAGCGAAAGATTGCTGTGCTAAATGTAATGAGGCGTTGCACTTTCACCTCCACAGAAGCTAAACCTAATGGAAGTCATTGGCTAAACGCATTGCAGAGTAAATGAGATGACTTCTTGGTTAGCGGGGCTGTTGTTTGGCGCATAATTGATAGGAGAGGTGGTTAAAGGTATCCATCCCCCCCCCAGGGGAGCATAATTGCAAAAGAATCTAATAAGGTAGGAAGGAAAGGAGACTTTTTATCAAAGCGACACACATGCTCAAGGTCTGCATTCCGATCACAATCTGTATAGAACAGCCCCAAACCTGGAAGATCTGCACGTACCAATTCATGCAAAGAAAAATAAAGAATCATTCTGAGCAAATTGAACACCGCTGGCAGATCGGGTGTGAATTCAGCGCAGCTTTTGATGCACTCATTCTAGTGTTGTTATTGTCTTTACAGCTATCGGCTGCCATCTCCATCCAATCACTCGGAAGGAGAACCTGGGAGACAAGAAGCTGTCATGCAATCTGCATACACAGCTGCTCTGGGCTTTGGCCAGTAAATGAAGAATTCACAAAAAACAGATGCCTCTTTCCCCAAGCCAGGTGACCAAAAGACACATACCAAATTAACATCAGTGTTTTCAGTTACAATGCAGCAAAATGGCTAACAAAAAATAAAACAAAGACTTCTTTACTCAGTCATGTCAAAACGGCTCCAACGGCGTTTACTGTGACACCAAACAATTAATGTAGCAGTGATCTTTGTCTCCAACTTAACCATTTAATTTTGATTTAACTATAACTTAGAATGGACCAAGGGTGTTAAATATCCATTTTAAAAGGCTGTTATAGAAGGCCATTAAACAAATTATTTTAACCTTGTTGTTAAAGAAATAAACCTAACCAGGATCAGACAAAAGTGTTTGTCTTACAGGATTATTTAGTAGATTACCCAAAATGCAAAAGCTGTTTTTGTATGCTGATGGACTGAGTGCAAACAAGACTTGCACCAAGTGAGGTTGGAGTTACATTGTGACTTAATAGAATAGAGCCAACATTTCAGTCGGTCCCTTTCAGTGGACTCTGCCAGGCCAAGTACCCGCAGGTTTTCCAGGCCTAGAAATTTTGCCAATAGAACGAAGCTAGCTTCTCCAAGGCTGGAGCAGGCTTCCTTTAGCTGCTTAATTCCCTGGCTGGCTCCTGGAAGCTCAACCTCATCCATCGCCTTCTCCCCTGCATCTTTAACATCTTTTGCCTTGTGAATACTGTTAGCTAAAACGTGTAAATTCTACTATTTCTTCTATATATCTTTAGGAAATGAGCAACACTTTAGAAATTTCAGGTTGATATAAATAAAATATTGCTTTTTAAAGGTTATGATTTTAAAGCCAATAAAATGTTTTGTAATTATCTTCCTACAGTTTAACTGAATTGTAATGAATTTAAATTAATCATTAAAAACCCTGACATTTTAGGGTGTGGAAAGCAGCTGGTTGCAGGCTACCTGAGCAGGTATTAAGACTATATACTTATTCAATGTTGTATAAAATGTCCGTGTTGGTACTGTAAAACTTTTTCATCCTTATTCCTGTGTAGACATAATATCATCAATTATACTTCAAATACATTTTCTTAAGAGGAGGCATTTGCTGTTACTATCAAAGGTATACAACAGTTTCAAAACCCAAACATTTTTTATCCTAGCGTTCCAATGGTTTTGAAGTCAACTTTCAATGACATGCTAGATAAAATGCTGAAGTGACCTGGCCATTGTCTATTGTACTGAGCTTAGAATAGTACTGTACTGCCCCTTCCCCACCTGTTGTCTATTAAGCAATGCCGCAGGCTCTACTAGAGCATATAGGCCAACTATATAAATTGACATGTTGCATTTTTTACTGTGACAGCAGCTTTTTTTCATTTCAGACAATTTTATCAAATGTACGGTTTTCTACGGCTGTACGAATCATAGAACAGTGCAGCAATGTCCCTCTCCCACCTGTTGCTGTGCACTGCTGGTCAGTTGCCTGAAAGAATGATACTACAGTTTTTCCTTTTCTCACAGGGGACACATTTAGCTGTTTTATTTTTGGTCTGGTAAAAAGAAGGTATTAAGAATATGAAAACTAGTTGACGAGTTAGGAACAGCATGACTGGAAGCTGCTACCTGAGCAACGTTTTTTCTATATTTTTGCCTAGTCTATGAATCAGAATCAAAACAACAATAGATAATGTAAAAATAATTGTCATGATGTCATGTAATTTTACGAGTAGAAATTTGTTGTTTGTCTGTTTTGAATAAAAACAGTTAGATCATGTAAAGGATTTATGTTTAAAATTTCTATGCAAGTACCGTAATACTGTCAATACTACTATTTTCACTGGTCATACTGTAATAACCCTATACTCCCCCACGCCTAATAAAATTCCTCGATATGGGCACTCCACCCCACAGAAAACTGTGACTGATTTACGTGTTTTTAAATGTGATTGCTTTTGTCGCTCTCAATATCTGGCCAGGATCCTCCACCACACATCCAGCTGTGCGTTTTTTTCACATTAGAAATCCCTGATCCGCTTGAAGACAGCAGGACAACCCCTCCACCAACCACTGACTCCCCCTCGGCGTTAAACACAGCCAAGGCAGGGGGCAGGACAGTAAGTGCACTTAAAGGAGAGGGGAACAGCGATCTACCAGCCCCCCGTTCCATCCTAGATACAGCCACAAAACACACGATTGGAGGTCAGAAATGAGGAGCAGGAGACACTTGGGCAGACTCTTTACAATTTTTTCTTTCTCCCTGATTCCCTTCAATTTATCTCACAGCTTTTGAGGGAAAAAAGAAAAGAAAACTGGCTATAGACTGTAATTGCCTCTCTGGTTCAATCAAAAGGGCTTTTGAAAGCAAATGGAACCACAGCACAAACTCATCCCCCTGCCGTGCCATGCTGGATATTGCTGCATTACAGAATAACTCCCTTCATGGCTTTAAAACATGTTTCACCTCTCATTTGGCTACTGTTTGTTATTCTCCAAATATGTGCAAAGGCTCTATAAATAAACATGAAGAGAGGAGTGGGGAGGGGGGATTGCAGTCTCTTCTGAATAAGGAGGATACTTTGAAGATGCGGTCGACTGCATTTTTCCTTCTCCCTGTTCCGTCCGTCTGGGTGGGAATAAAATATAAGGAGGTGTGTAGTGCCACTGGTGGGCAAATATTTGGTTTTCTAGAACAAAGCAGAGTTGTGCTGAAATGTTAAAGTGATCTGCTTAATTACTATCCCCGTGTGGGTTTCCACTATCATCACTTTTAGACACAATAGGCAAATATGACGTTGTTAGACAACTTGTGGACATAAACCAGCTTCATAAAATTTATATTCTAAATAATTTAGATAAACTTTCTCTTTTCCATGGATGTGGGTTGATTTGATTCAATGTTTCCATTTTACTTGGATGTGAATGGGACCTGTCTGCCCTGTAAAGTGCCTTCAGATGATATGTTTGAAGCAAATAAACAAAGTGAATTGATGCTGAATTCTTAAACAAGTTTGAGTGGGAGCTATTGGTCCTGATGCTGCATCTCTGTCTGACTGAGCAGAGCAGCACCATATGGACTCTGTCCTAGATGGAGGGAAATGAGCCCCAGCAGTGAGAATCCCCAGAAGGACCATCCAAACCATTTGAGGCTCGTCTAGAAACGCAACCATCAACATCGTGCGTATGTGTGTGACTGCGATCAGCACGCACATTCTGTCTCAGCATATGAGTACATTCCCTCACAAATTAAGATGAGGGTGTTCTTTGGTAATTGTGTTTCGGGTGATTTTTTCCCCTTCTGTGTCAAATTAAGTTGCAAACTTGGCAGCACAGGTTTTTTTTTCTTTCATACATCCTGCACGTCTAGTTGAGAGGAAAAAATGCAAAAGCATGCAGAGATAATATCAGGGTGAATACTTACTGCTCCTATGATGTAGATTTTTTCCTCTTCATTAACCTGCTTTAGTTGTAAGTCCAGTATCAGTCAGATTTGTTGGCTCAGATGCATTTTCTTTCTACGAACTGCAACTCTCGGAAATCAAAAGAAGAAAAAAGAAGAAAGAAAGAAGGCACTCTTCCCTCCAAGAGGGGAAATTACACTCTGTCCCTCAATTCAGCTGAGCTAGACGGGACTGGACGAGCACCACCTCTGCCCCTGTTAATCCAACGATCAGAAGTGAATGTGCAGGCTGAAGCTGGGGAGCGACGCGTTTCCTCGAGCTCCTCGTCGCGTTGCGTGCGCTCCTAAAAGACGCAGCCTGAAAGGAAGAAGCGGAGAGAGAAGAGCAGAGAGGGGAGGACAGCTGTGGCGCCACCGACTGAGGCGATACTCACATTGAGCGCATCCCCGGGCTCTGCTCCCTATGATGTGCGAAGGAAGAAGCGCCCACTGGTGACGCGTGAAAAAAAAGCAACCGACCCCCTTGCCACATACACATACAAACCCATATACACACAGTAATGCACCACCAGCCTATGAGCACCTGCTATTTCCACTGCTGGAGTGAGTGCTCATCTCATCTCGGGATACTTATTGTTACACTGCGCAGATCTCAAGTCAAACTGAGAAACATAACCTGAAAATATATATATTTAATATAAAATATATATATTTAATATATATATATTTAATTATAATTAATTAAATATATATATATTATATATATATATATATTATATATTTATATATATATATATATATATATTTTATATATCATATATATATATATATATATATATATATATATATATATATATATAATTTACTTATAGAAATAAAACATGCAGAACAATCATTGGGGTGTAAAGATTGATTATTTTTACTATCCTACTGGAATAGTGTTTGACTTCCAGTCCCTACAAAGGATGTTTGTGGTAAATCAAATTAGTGACCACTGAAGGATGATCAGTACATTCAAGAAATAAGATGTTTCTGTCGGTGCATGTTTTGGTGATTTGATTTTCATCAGAAACCACTAATGGAAGCCCTGAACATCACAAATGGTGATGAAAAGGTGAGCTTTTGTCTCCCCATTTTCCTGGAAATGTTGGGGATCATCAAGATGTTTCTTGGAAAACACGAGAGGCCTTTATGTTCTTTTTGGTGAGCAAAGCTTTTTGCCTTGGAACTCCTAACTCTGGGGCCTGAGTTGCTCAGAAGAATCAGTGCTCCCCAGTCATTGTTTTGCAAGTCTCAAGTAAGTCTCAAGTCTTTATCCTCAAGTCCTGAGTCAAGTCTCAAGCAAAGACAGTCAAATCAGAGTCATATCTCAAGTCAAGCTAGGTAACTCTCAAGTCAAGCCCTAAGTCTGAAACCTCGATGTCCTTTTGAGTCTTTTTTAACAATGTATTTAGAAATTATATGTTCAATATAAATAATAGATCATGTGTACTTTTTTAAATCTGTATTTATCTCAACACGTGATGAAACCAGTGCAACTAAACTTACAAAACACACAAAAAGTGATTCTGAAATTGCACCTCTACATTGTACAGTTCAACTAAACTTAGCTGCAAGAATGGTCTTACTTTAAACTTTAATTTTCCAGAATAAACATTCAGTGAAAATACAAAAGCTGAACTTCATGTTCAGGCAAAAAGTGCTGACATTTCCATGGTACAAGACAAAGAATCATCAAAGTGAATACATGTCCTCTGGCCTCTCATCCAGTCTCTGTGTGAGCATGTGTTCGTATGTGTCCATGCGTGAGTGACAGAAAGAGCAAATATTAACTGAACAATGGACAGGAATATGCACTTTTGTTGTTTTAGTTAGCTATTCTGCATTGCATTAGCAAAAGACCAAACTGACCAAAAGTCTGTTAGTCGTTTGTGCACGATGAGGCCATGGAATGATGCCTCCATAGCTGAAAACCCGCTCCACTGGAGCATGCAGGCACTGCTAAAACTCTGGTGGCCACATGAAACAGTGAAGAAAGTCTCCATGTCCATTGCCCAGAACAAGAGGTCATTTTGTCCATCAGCAATATCCAGGGAGTGACTTAGCTGTAGCGCTGGACTGGTCCTCACATCCTTCTTATGCCTCTTACAGTAAGCAGCAAGAGTCCTCCATCTTTACAGTTCTTTTGATCTTCATCAGGAGTCACTGGTTGCTCTGACTTTGGAGGATCTGCAATATGGAAGAAATATAGTCTCATTAGATCAGACTTTTTTTAGACATTGAATGTATAACACAGAATTTATATCCTGTGCAATTATGTATGTGATTTAAAAATATATATATATATATATATATATATTTTAATTTTAAATTTGTAAGCAAAAATTTGGCTAAAAAAAATTCAACTTTTGTTATTTTTTCATCTAATCAAACTGCGTGAAGTGTTTGACTGACCTGATGACAGCTAGTGTGCCATCTTTGTCTGCAGAGGCCCTTGTTTTACAGAAAATTGTGATTTGACAATGTCACAGCGTAACATTAATATGGGCACGGAGCACTACACTGATGACAGGAGGGGGGTTCAAGCCATAGCTCCAGCTGTCATTGGGCCAAGGGAAACACAACAGGTTCCATGATAAGTTGAAAGAGAGACTGAGTGGAGTGGAGCCATGGAGACTAAAAAGAGCCAATTGAAAAGCAACATAAGAATGGATGTTCTGGTAAATCACTGTCCACCAGTAGGAGGATCAATAAATCCAGGAAAGAAGGGTTTTCCATCTGTGAAGGTCTGTTCATGTTTTTGGTAACTGCACTGTAATTCTTTACCCTGTTATTTTACAATAACTTACCTGCAGCCCTGTTTTCAATAAAAAACATACTGGAAACAGTGCTGCCACTAAACTACTGGCAACAACGTAATGTATATGCACGCAGGTCCAGTGTACCAAAAGCAGGAAGAGAGGATGTAACATAAGAGCAATGCATTTGAGTAGAAGAAGAAATAGAGGGGGCGCGGTGGTGAAGCAGGGGTGAAATGTGCAACCCATATTCATAGGCTTCAGCCCTTAATGCAGGGTCCCAAAGGTAAAATTTTAACTGGGGTACTGTTAAAACTGTAGCCAGTATACTCCTGAAAAGGGGGAGCTACAATAAATTATTGGCAGCACTGTGGGCAGTAAAGAACTGCATACACTACAATAAAATGGAAAATAAAATGGAGAAAAACTGCTATGTTAACTGCAAGGTAACTGATCCCAACTACAAAAGCACAGAAATTCTTAGTTTGAGAATTTGACACAAACATTTTTATTGTTGCAATCATAGTTTACAACACCGGAAGTTTACAACACAACAATATAAATATTTAGTAACGATTTTGTGACTAAATAAAAAAATAGCTGAATGGTTTTTTTTAAGGTGAGAGAAATGGAGAGAAATGTGAAATGGCTGGTTAATAGTTTTTGATGTTCAAACCATTTCTGACAGGACAATACAGTACAACAGACATGCTTGTCCCTATTCCATTCAAACACTGTTGCTATCTGTGTCTGCTGTCTGGGAATGGTTTATGCACAGGACTGAGAGAGTGATGTGATTGTGATGTCTTCTAAATCAATCTGCCTTTCTCTAAATGTAGCAATGTGCTGAGACTTAACACCCTAAACCTTTAGCAAGGATCATGAAGGTACTTTTACGTCTGTCATTTATTATACAGTGCAGTGAAAAAGTCACAAAAGCTGTTCAAATGATATTACATTTATTAAGTGTAAAACATTTTTTAAACCATCCTGACCCTGCCTTCAAATTTAAATCCAATTTTTATAATAATGAATGGATTTGAATTAGCCACTTTGCTTTAGGGTTGTTCACATTAGGCAAACCCCGGCCTGATAACTGTCTGACCTGTAAAATCAAGAAATCTAGAAATAGAAACTGTCTGACAACATGAAGTAGGCAGTGGCACAAAAAGTGGGTATGCACTATATGCAGCGCATAGGGGTGCTGCATTAGAGGTGGTGCCAAAGTGATGGCGGGAAAATAATTTCTAGTCGGCATTTTCTGTATTTAACAGCTGATTGTGCATGTGTAAACTAAAAAGGCTCGCCACTGATTATGTGCCCCTCTGCTCGCCACCCAAACATCTATAGATGCTCCGGTGCGCACCCCCTAGAGAATGCGCTGGAGCACAATTGTTTTCATTTGCATGGTGTTGTCATCTGATGACAGGGAGCTGAAGATAGAGAGGCAGAAAAGAGTGTTCAAAAATGGCACAAAACAGAAAACGGAAGTGGGAGAAGGATACAGATGAGGTACAGATGAAGAAAAAGCTTTTCAAAGTGGTTGTAAGGCAGTAGGTAAGTGTATCAAGTCAGTGTATCGAGAGGAGGCTTGTAAATATTCAGGATAGCTAAAGCTAATACTAGTAAAATGACAGATTACTGTTGTCTTGCAACTGTGTACTGATCAGTATTTACAATTTAATAGATTATGACAAGAAAAATAAAGGAACCTGTTTGTGGTAATTTTGTTGCTCAGACAGTAATCATTTGTTTAACTAGAAGGTGAATCTTTAAACAGATAAATATAGATTGGGAGTTTAAATGTCTTCACTCGGATATAAAACTACAGTGCTGTTTTAATGTATCTGATAAGTCTAATCAAATGCAGCGTCCAATCAGTAAATGATATCCAACAAGCATATCATTTAAAATTTCATGTTTTTTTATATGTGATTTGACTGCAGTATTTTAGAACCCTCTTCAACCCAAAGTTCATTCAGATGTAAGGATGGAGAGAAAGAAGAGTAGAAGGGAGATAAAGAATCAGGACACACAGGGGAAGGCAACATGTTGGTATGATATTAGGTGGAATTTTAGGATAACCCACTTAATATGAAGCGATACATTTTTTCTAAAACTTTTATATTAAGAAAGTGCATTAGAAAGATGTGTAATTAATTTAAAGTTATTAAATAATGCTTGTTGGGCCATATGACATAGCCTTGAAGAACACGAATAAGCTTATTAAAACATACCTTTGTTCCAGTATGAGCAATGATCGCTTGACCCAGTTAGCGGTGATCTCTATTGAAAACCGTGTGGTACGGCCTATTTTATTTGACCACATTCTTGACAAATGGACGAGTGCAAACGACACAACTTAGTGTTAACATTCTCACATAGAGTACAAGCTGTAGTTCAGATGTTATAATTTCATATTTCAACTACAGAGAGTGTATTTAGCACAGGGTGCCGCTGCTGTTACTTGTTATTACATTATTATACATTATTTTTTTTAATTTTTGATTGAGTTGATCATCTGCTACAATATGTAACATAAGTCTTTAATAATAGCCTTATATATTCCAAGTTCATTATTAAGTAAGATTTATACATGTAAACATAAATAAAAAAAGTCCGGTCAGGGGTGGGGGGGTGTTGCGGGTGCCTGTAATGTGTCTGCATTTCCCTCAGAGAGTAGGAAGTTGCACCCCTGGAAGTAGGCCAAAAAATCTCTAAAATCAAGAGATGTTTTAAGATCTCTCAAGCTGAAGAAGTTTAACAACAGATGGGAAAGAAAATCACTGCTATCTATCAGTCTGAAAAGGGTTACAAATGCTCCTTTTCTACTAGTCCCTACTCAGCGTAGTTCAATACGGCTTTACTCACTTTTTAGGCGTTTCCATTAGTAACAGTTATGTGGAACTGTTACTATTTTTAGTACCTGCTTGCTTAGAGTTCCAAGCAAGCTGACCCGTGCTGAAAACATAAGGTCAGAACACTGTTGGTCACTGATTGTATAGAGAGTGGCGCCACTAGTCATAGCATTTTTTATCCACCATCTTCAACCATTAAATTGTTGCACACTGGGTTTATTGTGTATATGACCACTATAGCAAGCTGTCTTTCAAGCTATCTTGCTATTGACGATGGTGCCAACATTGAGATGGTACTTAATTGTAATGAAAAACGAAATAAAAAGTACAGAGCCAAACCGACCCGAATTGAGTAGAGTTGGTACTAATGAGAAAGGGGCAAAAGCAATTTCTAAGACATTGGGATTTCTGAAAATCACACTGACAGTCAGTATCCACAAATGGGGAAAACATGAAACAGTGGTGAACCTTCTCAGGAGTGGCTGGCCTGCCAAAATTCGGAGGTCACAAAAGAACAACATTTAAAGCACTGCAGGTTTCACTTGCCTCAGGTCGGGTCAGTTTTCATGGGTTAACATTAAAAAAGACCTGGGCAAAAATGGCTTCCACAGAAAAGTTCCAAGGCAAAAATGAATGCTGACTCAGATTACCCCCCAAAAAAACGTCTTGATGACCCCTAGGACTTTTTAAAAGGCATTCTGTGAACTGGCAAAAAAGGTAGACCTTTTTGGAAGGCATGCATTACATTATATCTGATATCAGCATATCAGAGAAAAACATTGCATAAACAGTCAAATATGATATTTGTAGTGTGATGGTCTGGGGCTAATTTGCATCTTTAGGTGAATGACTTGACGTTTTGATGAAACCATGATTTCTGCTCTTTATCAGAAAATCCGAAAAGAGAATTTCCATCCATCAGTCAAGTCAAGTTTCTCCTTGTCCCTGATTTAGTTATTATTTTACACATGAATAGACAAACAAACTAAATTAAAATTTCCACTCATTTGTTAGGTTTCTAATGAGAACGGCTTAACATTGTGATAATTTCTGTGCCCAAACTGTAAATGTTGAACATTGCTATCACTAGCTTGTGCGAACTACCTAGCAACTCAAAGGCAAATTTTATCTTGAAAGCAAACTTTTTCTTTAGTATGAACTAAAGTTATTAACAAAACTCCCTGATATTAACATCATTATACGGCATAGTTTGACCATCTTACCATTTTATCCTGTGAAAGAGGTTCAGTAAAGTCTGATCAGTCCTTTGTATAGTTCCAAAAAGCTGCCTGTAAAGGTTGATTAGGCTCCTTCTGTCTCTCCCCTTCCCAACTAACTGGGTCACAATGTTTGACCCAATGTTTAGTTAAAACTACCCGTTACCCATCCCAGCAGCATAGACCCAGTATTTGGGTTAAATGAATAACCCAGTTTTTTTGGCTGTAGGCTGAACTCTTGTTATAGCGTAAGATGACTTCAACCCAAAACAAAAGTTTAAGTTGTACAGGGGGGGAACAACATGTGTGGCACAAGGGATCACACCAAAAAGCGCCGTAGCTCTCCTGGTTTTATAAATAAAATGTCACCTACTTTCACTTCTGTTGTTTCAAAAGATGCAACTATCTGAAATCAGACTTTTTGCATAATTTCAATCCACCCTTCCTCCCTCCCCAAGGATCTTTTGGAGCAGAATTCAATCACATGCTTATAGAAGCATAGACAACATTTATGTGTTCTACTTACATCTTAGATTTTTTTCTATTCGGCAAACTAGTTGATACTGTTTTATTGTCAGTGTTTGAAGCTGTGTTGACCATCCCTCCATCTATTTTCTATACCCTCTTCTTCCATACTGGGTCGCAGGAGAGCTTGTTCCTATCTCCAGCAGTCTAGGGGGGACACACAGGACAAACAACCATGCACACACCCAGCCGGAGTCCCCATAGAGAACCCACGCATTCACGGGAAGAACATGCAAACTCCATGCAGAAAGATCCCCGGCCGGGAGTCAAACCCAGGACCTTCTTGCTGCAAGGCAACAGTGCTACCTACTGTGCCATTGTGCAGCAGTTGATTGCTGTGTTGACCACTATATGTATAATTCAAATGAATCACGTCAGCCACCAGCTTCGTGTCATGATGAGATCAAGATCTCACCTTTGTCATGACCCAGGGATTTCTTTTTCTTAATTCCTGACCGGTCCTTGGCGGATTTATAGTAGGTTTTGGGTCATTTTTTGTTTAGATTGCCTCTCTCTCTCTCCCTCTGAAATTTATGGAAAATGTAATCAATTCACGCTTTAGTGATATTACAGCACAAAAGTATTTAAGTAAAAGAACGCAAAGCCAACAACAGTGGTGTGTATACCACAACTAAAATGTCAATGTCTCAATAACGTGTCGTGCCCCTGAGTATCAATTACAGCTTGACAACTCATGCTTTTCACAAGTCCTATTATGTAATTATCTATTTAATGTCTCTTGACGCATTATGCTTGGGCACACTGACTGTAATAATGATGTTATTCAGGTATTATAGGCTTGTCTCTGTACCATTCACAAAGTGTAGAGCTAGTCTGTATTGACTAGACCTGCCCACACTGTAACACCATCACCACCACCAAATGCTCTTCTGGTGACAACAATGGCTGATGCAGAATGCTCTCTTTTGACTTCTCCAACATTGTTGGCGGCTGTCATATCTCCTCAGCCTGAACTGACTTACAGCGAACAGCCCGCTGGTCCCTCGTCCAGTATAAATGTTCGCCGGCCCATGCAACATGACGATGCTTGTGCCTAATGGTGTGGTCAGGTTCCTTTGCAGGTTGTCTAGCACAGAGACCAGTTTTTAATGCTCTGACGTGACCCTTGGATGTCTCTCACCTCGTTTAAATGTACCTGGAGTTGAGCATTCATTATCTGGTTCCACAGAGAAATAGATACTGAATGCGTGGGATGTGGACGTTCACTTCTATGCCTTTGTGTGACTCTTCCTGTCTCTCTGGTATCTCTGTTGAACCTTCCTGATGATACTCTAAGCTCTGTGGGCACTTCTGTCTGAGAACATCCCGTTTGACACCTCGCAATACTGTCAATCAATTGTTAGGTGTCATCTTGGTCTCACGATGTCAAAATGTGAGCAGAATGATGAGGAGGACTGTTTAAATACCAACTCTGACAGAACCACGAAATTGGTTATTGATTGATTCATGGATCAACGCCTGTTTTTTGCCAATATGCTTCTTGTTAGAGAACAGTAAGTTTTGCAAAAAATACTGAAACATTGAACAGTTGAACATGTGCACTCAACACTTTAGAGAAGGTCACATTAAGTTCACCTGTAAATGTTACAGTGCATTTTGATTTTGAAGATCCAACCACTGTGACACATCCTAGATAGCAGTGAGGCCAGGCCAAAGGCTACTCAAGCATAACGTTGCTCTCAAATCACACTTCAGCAAAGCTGGAGCAGACGTTTATGTTGAAAGTTGCATGTAAGCAGAAGAGCACTAAAAGAACAGTGTGATTGCTGCTTGAAGTCACCAGTTAGAGAAAAACAATAGCCTGAAAGTAGCAACTAAATCTAATTTGTGCTTTCTTTTCTCAGACCTTATGAACAGTTTGCACTCCTGCATTAACTTCCTAGTCTTTCCACAAGTAAGGTCTTCTATTTTTGGCCGACAAAGATAATGATATGTCTACCACCTGGAGAGGATTCCTTACTTTCCTGGATGTTTTTGAGTTTTTTTTTTTTTCTTATGCCATAGGGATGATCCTGTCATCATGTACCATTCTTGTCTTCAACTGAACCTCTTCAGTTGACTCCCTTCACTCAGCATAGAGTCTTCTTATTTTCTTAAAATAGAATGCACCAAGCAGTTGCCATATCCTTTAAAACATTTCCTTTGTTTCTGGCGCCTAAGGATGACCTGTTTTACTTGCTCTGAGAAATACAGAAGATTTAGATGATGTAGGTTCAAATCACCCTTCTTCAAATGCAAAATAAACCACGTGCCTTTTATTGTCTTCTGCATTGTCGATGTGAAACAAACAGTACAAGGCATTAGCCCACGCATGTCCATGAAACAGCTTTGGACTCATTGTGCAATTAGGCCATAAGTGTTCCATATATTTTAATGGTCTAATTCCTGAATTCTAGATAAAAATGCTGTAAATAATAAAGCTGAGAGTTTTCTGTGACAGATCATATGCAACAGCAGTGCGGCAAATTTGTTTTGAAACAGATTTTAAATCCCTTGCAATGTGTTCATTAGATACGTTGTCCACAAACCTCTATGTATTTTCCTAGGAGTTTATGTGATAGACCAACACAAAGGAGTGCATAACTGTGAACAAGAAAAAAAAATGATACATGGTCTTCTTTTTTTTTTACAAATAAAATTCTGAAATGATGGCAGGTATTTTTACTCAGCCCTCTTGACTCAGTACTTTATGGATGCCGTTTTAATGCAGATACAGCTGTAAGCCTTTTTGGATGTGTCTTTATGAGCTTTTTCAAGTCTTGCCACAGATTCTCAAGTTGATTTAGGTCTGGACTTTGACTGGGCCGTTGTAACATGGATATGCTTTGATCTTAAGACATTCCCTCATTCACAAGTTGATATTAAGGAACAGTAGCACTGTTTTCCCCTTTAGTCTGTTCTGTTTTTTGCTCAGAACCTCTCCTGCCTTTGAAAAGACTTTCTCTTCCGGTACAGAAGTGGCAGCAGTGACAAGCAGTGAGATACCTGGGAATTACTGCCACTTCAGTAATTCCCAGGTATCTCACTGCTAGTTAGCTCAGGGCTGGGAAGGTTGGTTCATGCTCTTTCCACCAAACCAGTGCATCTCTATCTCAGGAAATCACTCTTTTTTCTGAATGCCGACGTACTTCAATGAACACATCACTGGCAGCTGACTGATGATGTCCTAACAAAACCTGTATGTCAAAATCAGTCCACATCTCTCCTTTTGATACAGCTGAATCTGGGGGCAGGACTTTGGTCTGGCCCTGAGGCAGACAGCCCTGAAGTAGAAGATCATGAGGTAGAGCTAACAGTAGCTGTTGAGCTTGGGGTTAGAGTGGGAGCTGTCCGTCCTGTCTGATAGAATTCCTGCATGACAGAAGATGTTTTTTTCTTTAAGACCACGTTTTCTTTGTCTCGAAAACCAAATGTTTAAACCTAACCTCTAGAAATGTATTGGCAACTAGACAGTGAAAATTCTCAACACCCCTGAATCTGCGCTGACATTGCTGTACCAGTTGTTTGGCAAGGGAGCCGCCTTGATGTTCACAGGCTGCTACAGTCTTGTGAATGAGTGACGTGAATGGAATCACTTTTGAGACCGAAACATACTTTTCAGCTGAAACTTCTTCAAATGGCCATAGTGCATCAACTGTTTGCTTGATGAGGGATAATTTTCTCTTATTTAAGCACAATGCATCACTCCTTAAAAGGCAGAACGCTGTGATCACGGCCTCATTTTGCTCACAGAGCCTCTCCAGCATGTAAAAAACTGAATTCCAGCGAGATTTTACTGACTGGATTAGCTTGTGGTCTGCCACTTTCAACAGCTGTTGAATACCCCTGAGCTTCTGTGTGGCCTGTGTGCTGTGGTGAAAAAAGGACATGATCACACTGCACTTCTCCAGCACTTTCACCACTTCCAGGACAGTTTTTAAACTGACCTTTACAATTGAAAGCAGTGTATGTACAAAAACATGGATGATGACTCCATCCATCCTTGTGCACTGCAGCAAGTATATTTGCACCATTGTCTGTCACAACTGCAACAACCGTGTTGGTTATGCCTCATTCTTTATTTATTTTAAAGTATATTGAGGTAACAGCCTTATATACAATATAGTCAAGTTAATACAACAGAAACACTAAAAAAAGACACAAACATACAAAAAGGGTGAAAATTACATGAACATGTTAAAATGAAAACACTGAACATGTAAATAGCCCATCAGCAAAAGCCTCCATGTTTGAAACTTTTCCTCAGTGAGATGCGTTTAAGTGCTAAACTGATATCATCTGCTGTGTGCTGCCCGTGGAAAGTTTCCAAAACAAACTCCCTCATTTGCCAGTTTTCAATGAGATGACTTGTTAAAGTCAAATATGCCTCTGTGGACAAAGTTTGCAGAGGTGACCTTCCTTTGCCTTTGCATTTATCAAACATCTTTACAAGATGAGTCTGTCAGGTTTTTTTTTTTTCCTGGGAGTTTATATTTTGGGTCAAGCACTCTACTATGGACTTAGGATGATGATCCCTCACAATCAACTCTTCCATGCATCTTGTGATGTTGCTGCTCTTTGAGAACCATCTTGAAACAAAATAAAATCATAGTGCATAACAAAATTTAGGACTATTCTGCACTAAATGCTTAGTCTTATTTTAGATTCAACTATGTATGCAGTCTCTTCAAATAGCCTACAATACAGGGATACAAACACTTGCTGTTATAATGTTGGGTTACTCAAATACATGTTCTCTCTCTGTACCTGGATAGTGCTTGCCTGCAGCACCGAAGGACTTCGCCATGGATGTCTGCCTTGCCCTAGCAGCAGGAACTGATATTGTGCTCCTCTTTTCTGTCCGACTCATCATACATGTCTCATATTCAGTATTGAGGCTTAACATGAGGTGTTTCACAAGGTTTGTTGTGTTGCCACAACTTTTCACTGTTTTCCACAAACATCACAGATGGCATCTTGGCTGTTTGTGGAGCTGAAATAGCTGCATTTACACTCTGCCATTACTTCTACAGACTGAGCGACTGACTGATCAGCAGCGGCACTCTGCACTTACACATTACGCACTTAGCCAGGTGGAAGAAAATATACTTCCCACCATTTAGACAAGATCTCAATGGTTTTGTTACTTTCATCTGTGTTCCTGTTAATGATATACATAACTCAAATGACTGAAGTATCAAAAGTATCAATATTTTGATTTGAGAAGGGATTTTAGAGCATGAAGATCTGGTATTGTAGGTATCAATATTTTATCCATCTATCAGTCTGCCCATTGCTGTCTTTTGCAGCCTCTAGGAGTTTGTTTTCCATTATTGCCCTGTATTTGGCTCCAACCATTTTCCCTGTTCAAAAAAAGCATCCCCACAGCATGATGCTGCTCTGTTTTACCAGGGTCTGTTAAGTGTGATGTACGGTGTTAGTTTTCATTCACACACTGCATTTTGCATGCAGCCTAAAAAAATACATTTTGGTTCATCTGAGCATCTGTTTTCAGATGCTTGCTGTGTCCCCTACACGGCTTGTAGCAGATTTCAAACAGGACTTTTATGGCTTTCATCTTGCAGCTCTTTCATAAAAGCCAGATTTGTGATCATTTTGTTTTTCCACTTACAATTATGCACTACTTTGAATTGGTCTGTCACACAAAATCCCAATTAATTTGTTTGTGGTTGTTATAAAATAAAATGTGGAAAAGTGCAAAAGATATGAGAACTTATGCAAGGTACTGATAAATGACCCCAATGTTAGGAGGGATTAACGCTAAATAAAACATTACTTTGTCATTCAATTTTTTTCAGCTGTTGCTTCAGTTTGTCAGTAGCTGTGAAAAGATCACTGCTTCATTATGTTGGAACCCTAAGCCATGGATTTCAACATTAAAACTCCAGTACAAACTCTTCTGGAGTTTTCAAAATAAATTGCATTTAACAGACTTTCAGCACAACTTCAGAAGGGGAAAAGGGGGGTAACAGAAGACTTCCCATGATGCCACTGGCTGTATAAAAGCACCCAATCTCCCACAAGCCGACCTCTCCAAGCCGGCTAACCATCGGACAAGGAGCAGACACAGCACGCTGAAGTCTTTTTGCTGGCAAAAAGACTTAACTCTTCAAACTGGATCCAAGAGTCTCATATGATCACCGATCATATGCAAAGATAAGTATGAGTGTATGACTGTTTGTGTACCCAGTATTCATTCATAAAACGGGAATTAAGGTACACGCCTGGATTGACTTTCTCTCCGAGCCCTGCAGACTCACACGGTGTTCGAGAAAAGTCCCCAGCAGAGACGCGGTCTCTACAAGCCGAGTGAACCGGTTTTCCTTGCCTGAGAGAAGGACGACGCTGCATCACCGGTAACGTGCAGTTTTGTCCGGCCGACAGAACGAGCCGTATCTTAAGCCACAGCCCCAGAGGTCAGGTTAGCCGAAGCTAACCACTTGTTAACTGTGGACGTTTCTTCAAACTTCGCCGCCCCGGATATCTTTTCCTCAACATGGTCAGAGGTTAGGTTTGGGCAGAATAACAGGATGAAATGATCTAAACGTTTTTCATTTCATGAAGTTTGGTTTTGTTTGTGTGAAACTCCTATCTTAGTGCTTGCAGGCTATCTGCACACGGGATCAGCTTTGTGTTGTTTGTGTTTTTAAAGTTAAGACAAACTTTATTTAAAGGGTGATTTTAACCACAGAAGGTTGCTCATAACGCGCTGTCTGCGCCTAGCATTTTAACCCTTTTATTGACGGTATTTTAAGTGTGTGTTTTGATTCTGGATGCTAAGCTATCAGCCTCCTTTGTTAGCTTAACTGCTAACAGCCTAGGACACGTGCTTGCTGCTGAAGAGTATTTACCCAGAACGGTTTAGTTTTCAATCCAGTAAATGATGTCCCTAACATTATATTACTAAATTTGATAACTAAGTAAACACCATTAAGCCCCATCTCTCCAGAAAGATTTGGCTCTTTTCAAAGATATTTCCTTAAATAATTTACCATTACCTTTAATAATTCTTTAAATATTTCAATAAATAAAGGCAGTTGATAAGACACCGTTGAGAATTAGTCATCCAGAAGGTTGATTTTATTCAGCAGATCATTCTTTAAAACATTATGTTATTAAAATAATATTTTATCTGATCTTGCATTGTGAATGGTTGTCTAAACATTTGCTGATTATTGCCTAAGTTGGTTCCAAGACTAACTTAACTTCATTTCCAGATTCTTCAAGATATTCCCTGGTTCTCAAACATAAATAACATTGCATGGTAATGTTGCATCACTCTTTTGGTCATGGTTTTCAATCATCTTTAATCAACTTGTTTATATTGTACACAGCCCATTAGTATTCCTTATTCTTTAATTCTGCTTGGTAGTTTAGTTGGATTGTTTTAGCATAGTAAAGAGTTTGTTGATTGAAATATGTTTGACTTTGAGTTGACTTATTTTTGTTAAATTCTTGTATTTTAAGAAATTGTGTGAATTCATTTCATGTGTGTGCAGAGTTTTGCTGTTCAATAATTTCAGAACTCGTCTCACACCTTTCAACTTTGTCCTAATACTGGGCTGGTATTCACAGGATAACCCTTAACAGACTGAAATATTTGATTTAATATTAAATGTCAGATTAATAATCATAACAATTAGTTAAAGTAGATAAAGTAAAGTAGATATCTTAAACTTTTCATAAACCTGTCATTACCCTGTGAGCAGTAGAAGCCCCGCTGCTGTCAAAGGAAAAAAGTAAAAATAAAAGCATATGGAAAGATGGAAGCTGACATTCAGTCTAATTTTTCACTGACAGTCATCACACTAAATGAATTTTCCTGTCGATGCACAGATAATTGCCCTTTTATCAGGAGCAGTACACATGATTGCCTTAAATATGGAAATGATGGAGAGTTGAATATTTAATGTTTCTGATCACAGGAGAGCTATAAAGTTGGAGCGATGGGAAGATACAAAGGCGGTAGAAATCCATTAATTAGGGTGATTTGGCAATGTTGGCTATGGAAAGCCATGCATGAGAGGTAGGGGGCTGTGTGGTGAAATGACACCTGAAGGTCAGCGCAGACAGGACGCTATAACATCTACTTTCCCTGCACATGATCCACCGTCATCTACAGGTAACATGAGAAGGAAAATGAGGGATGGAACCTTTCTACGCACATATACATCAGCTTCAGAGAGCCTGCTGTGGTGTTCCTTCACTAAGGATAGACAATATTTATAGTTAAATATTAGTGCTGACCTCCACAATGCGAAAAGTCATAAGACAAAGAAAACTTGAGCTGCAAGTTTAGGTTTTAGAATCTATTTTACTAAGATACAAAATAAATACTGTACAGCACATGGAAACTCAGGGAAAAACATTACTGTGAAATGTGTGCTCATCTCACAATGAAATAATGGTATTGGAAACACCAACAACGGTTTTCCTATGATTTCATGTGTGATTGGCAGCTGTAAAAACATGTATTTCTCTTCAGATGAGATATAACAGTCTGAACATTTTTATACAAAATGTTTTAAAAGCATGCAGCCAATATTCAACACCTAATATAAACCTTTAGAAGTGCTTTACAAAAGTATTCATAACCCTTGAGGTTTTCCATATTTTTTTTAAGCAACAATGACGGTCAGTCATTTTCTACCACTTATTCCATAGTGGTAGAAAATGAACTGGTGCCTATCTCCAGCAGTCTATGGGCAAGAGGCGGGGTACACCCTGGACAGGTCGCCAGTCCATCGCAGGGCAAGACACAAACAGCCATGCACACACTCATTCATACACCTAAGGGCAATTTAGAGAGACCAATCAACCTAACAGGCATGTCTTTGGAAGCTGGAGTACCCGGTTAGAACCCACGCATGCATGGGGAGAACATGCAAACTCCATGCAGAAAGACCCCCGGCCAGGAATCGAACCCAGGACCTTCTTGCTGCAACAGTGCTACCAACTGCGCCACCGTGAAGCCATGACAAAAAGTAGTATAATTTATTTATTTGGATCATATCGGCTAGACCATAACAAAATAATGTATAAAAAATAATGGCTGGTTTTGCTCAGGAAAATTCAAAGGGCGTGGTGTACATTTGTGTTCAGTCTCCATTAGCCAATACTTTGTAGGACCACATTTTAAAACAGTTTCGGCTGACCCTCCTTTGAGGGTATGTGTTTTTGTACATATAGAGACCAGCATTTTATGCTCACTCTTCTTAGCCAGAAAACTCGGTCAGGTTGGGTTGGAAAGCTCCTGTGAACATTAATTTTTAGATTTTGCCACAGACTCTCATGAGTATGCTTAGATCTTAACCCTTCCATTGTAGCTCTGGCTGTAGGTTTTATTCCAGTATTTTCATGCATATAGTTCCAACCATCTTTTCATCAACTTTGACCAGCTTCTTTCATCCTATTGAAGAAAACACATGTCAAAAACATGATGCTGCCACCATCTTGTTTTACCAGATGGTGGCAGATGGTGTTTTCAGAGTGATGTGTAATGTTCAACACGCATAGATTAGTAAACATTATTTAAATGGCACCCTTTACAGGTAAATATTTATATTACAAAGCCACACAGTGCTTTGTAATATAAATATCTACATAAAAAATAAAATTAGAAATAAAACAGAAGGGCATATCTACAGCCCAAATTTAGTTAAAAGTCAGTTTGATTAAACAAGTCCTCATGTGCTTCTTAAAAGGTACAACAGAATCAAGACAGCGTAAAGATGAATCCACACCCTAGGTGCCACTGATCTAAGAGATTTGTCTTTGTAGACCAAATACTACATTTTGGTCACCTCATCTTCTTCCATGTGTGCTATTTCCCCTGCTCGGCTTGTGCAAAAAAAGCATATTTATGGTTATCTTTCAAAAATGAAATTTATCTTGCTGCTCCAGTGACCAGGTTTGTGGAGTGCAGAAATAACTGCTGTCCTGTTGCCAAACTCTGAGGGAAGTATTTAAAAGACAAAAGTGGTGTCAGTCACCACAATGAGTGTACGAGGGTGATGAAAAAAACATAATGTTGTTGAGCAGTTATGAAAATAAAAGAGGTGGGAGTTGTGACTAAGGACCAATCAAAGTAACAGTTTATTTCCTTTTCTGTTCACGTTAGACTCTTTGAACTTAGCATGAATTTTAAAACGTGACAATATAAATGCAAACATTTCTAGAAAGCTTCTGCAGTTCTGAAAAAAAATATTCTTTTAGTGAATGTTTTTCTTAACAAGCTAAACTGATATCAAAACCTTTGAATAAATGAAAATATCAGGCAAGAGAAAAATAAATTCCTTTCTGGGAAATTCTACAAATACCTGAAAACTGATCTGCATAAGTAAGCAAAGAACATTTATATGACACCTTTTACGGATAAAAATTTTAGCGCTTCACAAAGGGAGTATAGACATTAATATATGACTAAATTAAAACATGAATAAAAGATTAAGAACAAATTAAGAGCAAAATGTCAGGATTAAATATTGAAAGTAGCATCTACTGGAGGTTGACACGCTTTGAACAAGGATGGATTACTTCTCTGTTCCTAACTATGTCAATCTCCCAGAAATTCTGAAAACCAAGAAATTGTCATTGCATAAATGCAAACAGCTTGAGTGATTTTAACATATCGGGAACATAATGCAGAGATAAAATGTAGGAAGTGTGTACACTGTGGGGAAGCAGAATGCCACCTTTTATATCATACTACTTTATCTAATGATTACCTTGAAAAATGTCTACCACTCACCGTTCCTGCAGCCTAAGAAGTTCAAGAGGAGTATACCGTGTCTGACGAGATACTCAATGCTGAAATTAAAAAGAATTTCCTTTCACTTCTGTCTGGTTGACAAAGTCTCAAACTATGACTCGTGTTGTTCTTTAAAAAAAATGTGTAGATTCCTTAATGTGGCAATGAATCAAAATACTCACCTTACTTACCTTCCTCAACATAAATTCCAGATGAGACTGCATACCGTGCTTATGTACAAAATAGAAAGTTGCAACTTCTCCAAAGACCTAACTATTTTTCTGACCAAAACAAACATAAAACTTTATCAACAGTATATTGCATAAGTAATTACAGCCCTTGAACTTTTACAGATGCTGTGACTTTACAGCCACAAGCTTTAGTGTTTCTTATTGGAATTTGGGTGATAGATCAACACAAAGCAGTGCATATTTATGAAGTGAAAGGCAAAAAATTCATGGTTTTACAAATCTGAAGAAGTGTGCTGTGTACCTGAGTTTTTACTTTGCAGAATCAATTTTGCTACGGCTGATTTGTCTCTACCAGCTTTGCACATCAACAGACTGAAATATTTCCCCATAATTTTTTTTGCTAAAGAGTTCAAGTTCTGTCAGATCTGATGGAGAGAATCTGTTAAAATCAAGTCTTTGCTACAAATTCATAATTGGATTTAGTGTCTGGTCTTTGACTGGATCATTCTAACATGTTATTATTGATCTAAACATGGTGTTAAACATTTTTTATTATAATTGCTATCACATGAAATACCAATTTTTCAAGCAATACCAGGTGTATCACAGGATAAAAGTCATAATTGCAAGTGTGAAAGTCGGGTTCTCCGCATCTCAAAATCCAATATGGTAATCCCTTGCAAACAATCTCTGGAGAAATAGAAGCTCGCAGGCGGGTTTACTTTTCCTCCACACTGGCCATTCCCAGAAGAGCTTGAAATCTGGAAATCTGTCTGATTCAAGAAGATCAGAAGATTCATATTTCCCGATCGATACCCATGACCCATCCTCAAGCCAGTGGAGAGAAGAAATCGATGTCAAAGTAATTTATTCTTTTTATATTAAATGGGATAGGTGTATTTAGAGGTCTGGGCAGGGTGAGGCATAGTTAAGGTGAATTAGGAACACCATTAGTTAATCCAAGGTATTAACTTGTTGCATGCAATATTGACTGAAGAGTTTTATGCTGAACTGTTTTGATTTACTGTCTGAATACTGTGGAAGCACGAGTGGTTGCGCTCAAGTTGGATGTGTTCGTCCTGCTGATTGCCAATCAGCCAAGAGTTAAAGCTAAACTTTGGAAGTTTTTCATTCGAAACAGACTGCAGTCTGGACCTCGTGGCTTGGCCACTCCATTGTTCGTTCCATCATTTTTTTACCATTAGGGTTTTTCCACTGAGATCCCGCCTTAGAGTTTATGACCCTTTGTTCAAGATTTGGGGCTATCAGCTATTGTGGCTAAAGGGCGTTGTCACAGCCTTTCTGTTTCCAAGCCAAAATAGTTCCAAAAAAAAAAGGCCGTCGGCGGCAACAGGTGGTCTAGTTTCTTGAACGCACTTCCGACTTTATTGTTTGAAAAATATCCTTTTATTTCTTGCAAAATTATAGGCAAAATAATAACCAAAAATTCCTACAACTTTGATGTAAACGAAAGTTGGCTTAAACTCATTTTACGAAGACAAAAAGTGGTCGAAAAGTGGCCAGAAAATAATTGTAAAAAACCTCCCGTCATCACACCGGACATTTCCCCAACAAGGATCACACAGTGTGTTCTTAATCTCTTTAAACTACTGGGAAGGCTTTAAAAGTTACCAAAGAAATCATAATAATTCCAAACAATTAATTTCATATCATAGTTCCAAACAAACTGAAATATATTCTAACAACCTATAAGTAAATAGAACTTATGATTTACAAAAATAAACATAAATGGCCACAACAGGCGTGGCCCTACTGTTCTACCAGCTGATAGCCGCTGTCGAGAAGCACACACGGAGAAAGGTTTTACAGCGTAGTGGTTTTTGATCATCTTTCCAAGTTAATCCAAATTGTTGTGTTATTCTCATTTGTCCATAAACTGCTGGTTTGAATTCCATCTATTTTATAAATATTTATAATCAATAATCATAAACCTTACATTGTTGTACAGCCGATCATTGGTTTTCTCTTTGAATCTTTTATGTACTCACAGTAGAGTCTAGCCTCTTTAAATTAACATGCTATTTTTAAAGGTACAAAGCGCTAAAAAATTCATTATTGGACTTTATTGCTAATATTAGCCTGATCACTGAGCACATCAATTAACAATTCCTACTTAAACTGGAACACAGTTAAATTGAATTTGATGTAATTTATCTTAAATAACTTTATTTTATGTCATAAAGCATGATGGCAGGTGGGCTGAATAAACTGATTGCATAGTGGCTGAGGCAGAGTGGCAACAAAAAGGAAAAAAAAAACAAAAAACTTACAGGTGTAAAAGAACATAAACTAAAATGGACTATTTAGAGAAGGTAATATAATAAGTAAGAGGAATAAACTAATAAAGCACCACCTAGAGAAATTAAACAATAATAAGTGCAGGGAAATTAACTGGATGAGGCAAGACCTAAAAATAACAATAAACAAAGAAATGCTGGAAACAAACCCAAAAGAAAAACAAAACCCAAACACCTGTAGATCATGACATTATAACTATTTACATTGCAAGTAGAGTAAATCACAAAATTATTTAGCTCCAAATTTTGTTTAAAAATGTTATTCTTTGAACCAGGAAATTTGTTTCTGGAAGGAAAAAAAGGCATCTCTAAAATGATTAACAAAACATGGAAAATGATAATTTGAAAGAAATGATTTATCTGTTTTTACTTACATCTTAATAAGCAAATGGCCTGCTGAAATCTAATGATACCCTTCTCAAAATGGGAAAATCTGTAATGGTATTGCATTAATTTAACAACTTATAATTGCTGAATAGCTGTTTGTATGCTTTCTTTGCTATTTTGGCAATTTTATCTTTGAGGCTCAAAGGTCTCCTTGCCATCACCTGTCAGGTTGTGTGGGTTAGCAGTCGGACCAACGTGCCGACAGCAACATGGGATGAGCATGTTCATGTTTATTAATAATAAAATAGAAGAGTTACATAGGAGAACAAGGAGAACAGGACAAGGAGCATGAGCAGAGACACAGGCAGGAAAATGGTGCAGTGGAAAAGTAACGGGCACGCTAACAGAAGAATACAGCAAAGAACTATGAAAACTAGAGAGTTTAAATACTGAGGGATGTGTGGAAAATAATATTGAACAAAGGTGAGTAAATTATGGGATTATGAGGAGCAGCTAAGCCACAATGAAAGCAGGGAGACTGAGGGAAGGAGACTAATTAACACAGAGGGACATGAACTAAGACACAATGATACTACTAACCAAGGGGAGAAGACTAATACTGAACTGAGAGAAATTAATCCAAATGCACAAAGAACAGCACACAAGAATAAACTAAGAAACTAAACACAAGGGAATGCATTTATATGGCAAGACCTTACTAATGTGGCAAATTGCAAATAGAATTTTCTCTTTTTACCTATTTGGTGATTTCATGATGAGGACACAGACAAAATGCAAGTACAAGTAACCTGCTTTTTGCCTCATACACCTATGAATGAGAAAGATACACGAAGTCTTATCTTGGGCTGCTTTGCACTTTCTAAATTTTTTTCAAAGTCAAGACTGAAATTCTGACAGGACATCATGAGGGGAGAAGTCAGGAAAAATGTAGAAAGACAAGTGTGGAGATAAAATTCACCAAAAGGAATAAAGGATTCCAGAGGGATGTACAGCTCCAGTTTTGACTAGAAGACTTTTTAAGTTTTTAAGCTTCAGGCTTAGCAACAAACTGCATGCTTCTTACATTGTTGCTGCTGCCAGGTCTGTAAAGCTGAAGGTGTAGCAACTTCCATTGGTTAGACGTACATTGTTCTAGCGGTACACCCCCGGCCTGTGCTGTAATACAAAACGAGAAAAGATGTAATACATCATCTTGCTGTAAATGTTTCAAAAGAGGACCAACTGTACAAGCATACACACACAAACAAAAAATAGTCAAAATGTACAGTGCAGTGTGTTGGTATTTGGACAGCTGCTCAGTTTTTGCTAAGGCTTTTCAGGTTTCAGTAGGATGAAAATGTACACTGGCTCAGAAACCTGAAAGCCTTGCATTTAATAATTTGTCAAGCCTTGTATTCAGCCAGTGTCTGCTGCAAGGAATGTCTTCTGATCAAAATAGATATGCACAAGAATAAGATTGAAAAGATGAAAAACTAATGAGTCACACTGCAGCTGTTGTCCTTATTTAAATCAAGGATACCATATACTTTAATGCACTAAGCACTTTAAATAAAAACATATGCTTGCTTGGATCAGGTATTTTTCTGAGGGAAAAATAAGCAAAAGAGTCTATGGAACAAAAAAAAAACCAAACCAAATATAAAATAATTACAAATGACTCAGATTGTTCAAACACTGCAGATCCTATTTACACTCCCAGACCTTTGCTTTTCTCGGGTCATATGTTACACATTATGATCAGGAATGACAGCCCACAGTTCCATTTACATCTGCTTGGGTAATGATATACTGGCACACAGAGCAGATATGAGCCTTTCAGACATGTTCATAGTATATGAGGCAAAGCTTCCACTGGGAGAAAAAAATATACCGACCTGAATGTGCTTTGATATTACTCATAATAATGCTGATAATATACTAATATTTAATTGTTTTGAAGTTCAGTATTGTTTTGTCAAACCTTCAGTTAGATGCTTAGATGTGCTGAAGGCTGTCTGATGTCAGAATCAGACCCTTCTTCAGCTCTGCAGTTGTGTGAAATTTACAATGTAAAATACTTTTTCACATAAACAGATTTAAATTGAGTTTTGTATGTTTCAGTTTGATGCAATACAATGCAGTCATATTAACTCGATAATCCCAGTTGGTAAATAGCTATCTAGCAATGGAACCCCAAATGATTGCATGAAGTCACTGATCCTGCAGGAATCCCTTGTCCCGAACAAACATGTGGAAACAGTGGTAAGGGACAACTCTTTTTAACAGGAATTAAACTTTGGCAGTATGAGCTGCCATCTGCCACACGAGACCGAGCAGACACAGACACACAGAGAGAACGCAATAGGACATATCCAGTACTATCTATGTTAAAGAAAAAAGTTCACAGAGATAATGGCAGTTAAGCCCATAATAATTTATAGTCCAGGTAGATCTACTTTCTTTCTACCAAAACATTTGTTTGTTATAGTAAATGAAACAGGCATCTTCCAAAAGATAATGAGGCAATCCAACAGGGGTATCACAAAAAAAATCAGTTTTTAATTTACATTTGAACAAATTTGGTGCATCAAAAATGATATATGCCCATCTTCCAAGTCAATGAAAATGCATTTATTGGCATTGCAATAAGAAAAACCTTATAGTTGCTGACCAGCTTTTGCAAGTCTAACTGGTATTTTGATGATTAATCTTCGATGATGAGCTACATGTCGGAGGTAGTTGGAAGACCTCCTTGCCATCACACTAATCTTAAAGTTCTTCCCCGTCATTTCTACAGGGCTGTCTGCAGGTTAGTGTGTGTATGCGTGTCTCTACCTCCTCTGATTGCAGGGTGTGAACCGCAGGTGTGTCCTGACAACAGTAGCTTGTTAAGCCCAATCAGCAGGATTTTGCTCTGGTGGGTCCGGCTGCGACATGCTGTTATTTTTCGGCCTCTAAAATCACATTAGACACAGCTGTTTTGTTCCTAAATTCCTAACAAGACAAGGCTTTAATGTTAATAAAACAATTCGCCAAATTAGTTTTTCTCAAATACTTTCACTTTAAACACCCAAGATCGTGTTTAAAGGTCCTTCAGACAGGGCTGATGTTGTAATTATGAATGTGATTAATACTTTGATATTTTATTAAATAATATTTCGGTCTGTTAAGGGTTGTCCTGTAAATACAAGCCCAATAAGGCGATGGTATAAGGACAAAATTGAAAGGGATGAGCCAAGCTCTGACATTATTGAACAGCAAAACTCTGCACACACATGGAATGAATTCACACAATTTCTTAAAATACAAGAATTTATTAACAAAAATAAGTCAACTCAAGTCAAACATATATCAACAAACTCTTTACTATGCTAAAACAAACCAACTAAACTACCAAGTTGAATTAAAGAATAAGAAAGACTAATGGGCTGTGTACAGTATTACCAAGTTGATCAAAGAAGGTTGAAAATCATGACCAAAAGAGTTATGCAACATTACCATGCAATGTTATTTATGTTTGAGAACCAAGGATTATCTTGAAGAATCTGAAAATTAAGTTAAGTTAGTCTTGGAACTAACTTAAGCAATAGTTGGTATACCTTTAGACAACCATTCACAATGCAAGATCAGATATTTTAATAAAATAAGATTTTAAATAATGATTTGCTGAATAAAACCAACCTTCTGGATGACCAATTCTCAACGGTGTTTAACTGCCTTTATTTATTAAAATAATATTTAAAGACATATTAAGGAAATAGTAAAATAATATTTAAGGAAATATTATTTTGAATAAGAACCAAATCTTTCTGGAGAAATGGGTCTTAATGGTGTTTACTTAGTTTTCAAACACATACCTTTAAAATTCCATTAATAAAAGGGTTAAAATGCATAAGCGTGGACGGCGTGTTATGGCCGATCTTCTGTGTTTAAAGTCACCCTTTAAATAAAGTTTGTCTTAACTTAAAAAAAAAAAAACACGAACACATAAACTGAGCACATGTGCTGAGCAGATAATCTGCTAGCACTAAGATGGCTGACTTTTCAACACAAACAAAACCAAACGTTATAGAACGAAAAATGTTTAGATTATTTCATTCTAAACTACTACTCTCTGACCAAAACACAACCTCTTACGTGAATCGTGCTGAGGAAAAGTTGTCTGGGGTGACGAAGTTGAAAAAAGCATCCACAGTGAACAAAGGGTTAACTGCAGCTAACCACCCTGTGGGGTGGGGCAGCTCGTTGGCCAAACTGCAAGTTACAGCTGTAGCCACGGTGATGCGGTCCCGTTGTCCTTCCTTCAGACCGGGAAAACTGCTCCACTCGGTGTCGTAGAGACAGGGTCTCTGCTGGGAACTCTCTGGAAAACAGTTTGCTTCTGTAGACCTCAGAGAGAAAAGTCAAGCCATGGTTGTACCTTAATTACCCCGTTCATGAATGAATACCGGATACACAAACAACAATTAATTCCTACTTAACTTAGTGCACATGATCGCGTGATCGTGTGACACTCTTGGATCCAGTTTGAAGAGTTATGTCTTTTTGCCAGCAAAGAGACATTAGAGACATGTCCCTCCGTCCAGTTCCGCTGGGGACCTGTGTGGAAGAGGTCGGTTTGGTACAAAAGCTGGGTTTTTATTTGGACAGTGATGTCACTGGAAGTCCGTTGTTACCCCCGTTTCTGCCTGTGCTGGAAGTAGGTTAATGCGATTTATTTTGAAAGTTCCAGAAAAGTTCTTATCAAGTTGTACCCATGGGTGTGGTCCCAACACTGACTCTGAACAAAATGCAATAGAAAACCCCTTTCTTTTTGCAGTCAGCCCCCATGTCCAGAATCGTTACAAACTAGAGAGCCCCCTCTTTCCAACAAGGCATAACATGTCTTTGTAGCACCTTCTCCTATCATGTAATGTGCGTGTGTAAAAGCGTGTGCAGGCCCCTTGCAGCTAGCTTGCGCTCTGCTCTGTTAGCTTTCCATAGTGTGTTATTTCTGGATAGTCGGTCACTTCTAATAGCACAGAAGAGGATAATTATTGTTTTGGAAGTTTTGGACGACATTTAACGGGCCACTGAAATGAAAATGGAATATTCTTCAGACAGCTGAATTGATTTACATATCATTTCTGCTATTTTAACAGTATTTACTTATTTTATGTTTGGAATTACTGTTGTGTAGAACACATGCACATTTGGCTAAACTTCGCCAAATCTCAGCTCCGCTGGGCACATTGCCCACAAAAACTTTTGTGAAACAAATTTGCTTCAACTGATTCAGTCCAAATTTGCTGCAGTTATAGTCAAGATGTTGATGAAGACAATGAGGCTTCTCTTAGGTTTTCAAAAAGAATTTCATGGTGTTTTGCAAAGTTCATTTAATAAAAAATTTTGGCAAGGCTCAAAAAATTTGATTATTCTTTATTTAATCACAAATAAAACAGACATAGTAACAGTTGCAATAATGGTTCCACTGGGAAACAAATCTTATTTGTCCTTTATACGAGTACCACAAGTTTGCATATAGCCCTTTTAACTGTGGAGCTATTGCTGATTTATTTCAGTTATGTAATTTCAGGTGGATATTGCTTCTAAAATCCCTAAGGCTTAACAGGTTAAAGAGAAGTGGATTCCCTGAGGCAGAACCCAGAGTGTTTTGCTCATGAGTGGTAATCAGCCCTACCTCATCTTTGCTTCTAGGTTTCCTAGATGTTCCTATGCTTACCTTCTTGTTGTCTCTCCTTCAGGAAATCCGATTCCCAGTTCACGTTCCTTTCCTGGATTCCAGTGCTCTGCCTCTCGCTCTCTTAAGTTTATTGAAGAACTCAAACCGTGAATCTTTTCCCATGGTTGCTTCTGTGGTTTAGGCTGTCAGGACCTCCCTACAACAATTGACCGTAACTCACCTACCTGTCCACCCTCCAACCCTTCGTCCTGGAAATAGGGAAATCATTACCAACAAGCACCACTCACCACCTGCCGATTTCAGCCTCTTTGGGTATGCTCACCTTCCTCCCACGGAACTCCATCTGTCCACAGTAAGCTGTCTCGTTGAGAATTTCCAACATATCTCAACCATATTGTACTTTTTATTAAACAATTAAATAACAACGTACCTCTCCAGTGTGAAAAGGTAAGTTACCTCAACTTACCTCTTACCAGTGTGGTCCTGGATATCTCCTGCAATCCAGAAGAAATATTCATTCGTCTTAATAAACCTTTCAATTTTCTCCTTGGTGTCCATAATTTTTGCAGGGGTGGGGTCTCAAACCTAACCAACATGACACTCCCCAGATTCCCTATCAGTGTCATATTTGTTTACTCTGGTGGAAGCAACAAGTACGAACTCAATGGATTACGGAGCAAGATTTATTCAACAGGTAAAGCTAGCTGGATTTCAGTGCGGGTTCCACACAGGCCTCCAGGGGTGCACTGGGGAGCAGAGAATTAAGTTAATAACTGGCGGGTAGAGGATATCACTGTATGATGATGAATTGAGTGTGGTTGAAGTTCTTACTGTAGAAGGCGAGCCTACAGTACGGACGGAGGTGGTGAGGTTTTCATCTGAGGGGGAGTATGCTGCCATTGGAGGATGAAAGCTTGGTGGCTTGATTCTTGCAGTTGTCCTTTGTTAGACGGAGAGCATGGGAGGGCGGACAGCCAGATGACAAGAGCTACCCGAAGGAGATCCAACAGTGAGCAACAGGAGAGCAACCAGAGAAGCAGCAAGCCAAGTGATCACTTCTGGAGTCCTAAGAAAGTGGGAGGAAATCGGAGAAGGCAACTCAAACAAGAACGAGACGCAATGTCTGTGGAGAAGGTTAAGACAGTTATCCTAAATGTAGTCTTGAGACAAAGTGTTACCAAAGGCTGGTTGGATTACCAAACTGGGTGAGCAAAAACAATCTGACATCAGCCTCAAGGACGCTGCTTCTCTTTATGTTCCTCCAGATTAGTGCTGACGATCTGCTGCTGTGGAACAGCACCTGCCAGTCACACCCTGCAGAGAAAGAGACACATCAGCAGCAGACCAGCCGCAAACAGCTCAGATGATGTGGCAATCAGATTCAAGTTGGAACTTAAGCAGGGTCACTCTGTGAATCTCAATCCATGTCAGAAGAAACATGTCAATAAATTTGAAATATTTCTTTAAACCTACCTCATACCATGGATATATATAATCTTAGCCTTAGCTGTAGGAGAGAAACATAATTAAACAGATGAGTTCTGAGCCAGTAGTATAATCTGTGGAATGAAAAACAGAATACAAGTAGTAAGATGTACCAAGAAATAATTGAGTTAAAATTTATAATTTAGTTCCATTCATCCATTCATTTTGAATAAGCTGCCAGTCTATTACAGGACAACAATGAGACAAACAATCAAATAAGCATGCACACATATCTAAAATCAATAAGGGTGGGATGGTGAGTTCTTTCATTGACAAGTGAATTTGGATACCAACATTCAAACACAACAATTAAAGCCGGTTTATACTGATTTAATGACCAATTCTAAACGCATACACCCAGCATTTGGGTTAAAGGAATACCTTAGCAGTTTTGAGTGTGCAGGTATTCAATTTTTGGCTTAATGCATAGGATGGAGCTTGCCACTCTGTTCCTCTCACCTAGAGTAAGGAAGCACAGACTTGCAAAACAGCAAGGGCTGTGAGGCTACTCTTTGAACCAGAGGGGGGGTCATTTAATTTCTACCTGTCTAAAATAAATGGAACTAATCGGACTCGAGGCTCTGCTGTCTTTGGTGTTAGTTTATCATATCAACTCACTTTCTGAGTTTCTTCTTGTAAAAGTCTTCCTTCTTTTTCATTTTGCCGTGTTCACATAAGCATAAAGCCTCATTTTCTTATATATTTGCAGGAGAAACTGTACATACAAACAAAGAAAAAAAGCTGAGCACAGTCAAGTAACCAGAAAGAATGCTTACAATATGGATACATAGAGACCCATGCTGGGCGCGTAAATGATTTGATTCAGTAGGAGCTGCTTTGTTCAGAGTGGAGTCCACAGGAAATTCATCATCCATTTTAATATCCGCTTCTTCCTTACAGGGTCACGGGGGAGCTGGTACCTGTTATGTCAAATGGCAGAACTGACTAAAACTGTTTGTTTTAGGGTTTTTTCTCTAGGTAACCAGGGGTGGAGCCAGACTTTAATTATTGGGTAGGCCAGAGCGGGGCCAAGGCTATCTCAGGGGGTCCACAAACTATAAGAATGACTTTGTTTCTCTAACAGTCAGTTTACCAAGTACACAGGAGATGAGATTTGTGTACATAATTTGCAGTTTATTAACAATGCAACACAAAAAACAGACAAAATGTAAAACACTTGGCATCAACTTTTGAACAATGACACCATTGTGATGAAGCTTTGGAATATTCCAAATGTGGAGTTCAAGCAATGTCCAAGCATTAAAAAGTATTAAAAGAGGATTAGAAATGAATATCACACTTAAACCTACTGTAATTGCTATCAATGTAAATGTTCCTGCTTTTATTTGTAGAAATATTGTTGCTTGTATGTAAATAGAATGTATAATATATTATTTTTAAATATATAAATAATGTTGAAAGAAAATATATAAGTTGTAACAATATCCTATTGTAACCAGTATTAGATCAATATATATATTATGTAGCAACCATCAGGTTCCATCTCTTTGGTCGCTTCTGGGTTTGGGCGGATCCAGGTTACTACCCGCTTACAAAACAATGTCCAGACTGGGAAATAAGTTGGGGGTGCTCCCATTTATTGAACAGCTTTCAAATAGATGATAATCCAACATCAAAGTGACGGTCTACAATAGCAGGCATGATGGATTACATACTGTGGTGAGTGTGAAGAATAGAGACTAAACATGATCAACAGAGCGGTGAAAACCGTAGGACCTTCCCCAACCCAAACCCTCTGCCTTCTCACCTCTGCACCTATATACACCAAAGGTTGTGTACTTGTCAAAAAATTTTTCTTTTCATCTTCCCCCCCTTCTGTTCTTTTTTTTTAACACTGTATCTGCATATTATGTATTCAAAGGAGACCTATACGGAAGAAGCAGGTATAGAACATAAATGGATGGATTTATTCAAAAACAAATACATGATAAATAAAAAAATATAAACATAGATAGGCAGCTAACTAGCAGGTTTCAGTTAAGTAGAATTACCACCGGGTCCTTTTGGAGGAGCAAAAGCAGAACTGGACACAGCTGGGTAGAGGTCAGTGGTATCTCCTGGGACTGGCTCTTCTGGCTCACCATAATCCTGGTCAGAGGCAGAGGCCTCTGTGGCTTCAGACTCCTCCCTCGATAGAACTACATTAAAACAAAAATATGAGTATTTTCAAAAATAAAAACACAACCACAAATTTATCATAAACAACACACATTAGTAGCAAACAACATTTCAAAATAATGCTAATCTGAAGGTAATTACTGAACTGGGTAATGTTTCTGTAGATATTCTGACCTGGTGATGGTTGGCTGGCTTGTGTCTAACATTCCCTCTCCTAACTGGTCCCAGGATGGGACCCATCAGGGCTGCTGATACCAGAGTGGAACTCTATTTAATTTGTGCCTAATTTGCTTCCTTTTAAAAAGAAGTCGTGTATCCTGTCTCCCTGCCTTTTCATTCTCAATCACTCCAAATACTACTTACACAATGTTATCAACTCCCCTCTCATTACCTCAAAAAGTCATGGTGAACAGATTGTAGCTGTAAATTGAGTACTAAAACTGTTAGTAAGTTAAGTTGATTTGCATGGAATACCTAGAAAGTTCTGAACCTTTGAACAAAACTTTTCAACTTCTGAACAGGGTAGCGTCATCCCGTTACATTTCACCTAACCATCAGAGCAACAATCCGCTAGCAGGCTGATTGTCTGCTAGTTTCATTGCTCTTAAATCATTTAAATCATTAGAGAAGCACATTTATGTGCGACAACCCGTATTAAATGAAGACATAAATGTGGAGCGGCTGTCTGTAGACGCCGGGTAACGTTAGTTTGATGCTCGCGACTTGTAGTTGTTGCTGAACTACCACAAATGATCTCCTACGTAACACAGAAGTTATTTTAAACATTGCCTCATCAGGAGACCACCGTTAAACGTACTTTGATGTTTATCTGGTATTTTATCTTGGAGTCAAACAGGTTGTACGGTGTTCCTCTACGCTGTGATCCTCTGCATCTTCTCCTTGCAGCTCTCATATTCTTTACGTGACTTTTCTTCTTCTTGGGTTAGGCTAACCTGAAGCTGCACATTACTGCCACCAGCTGGTCCTTCTCCTCGTTACACAGTGAAAATGGGGGAAGAAGTTACATGGCGCTACTGTAGAAGAATGACCTGGTGTCGTAACATGTTAATCATTTGGGGGGGCACCTGCAGGGGCCAACCCGATTTCAGGGGGGTCCAGTGCTCCCCCCTCCCCCCCTCTGGCTCTGCCTCTGTAGGTAACCTTATTTGATCCATTTGATTTACCTGGTTCAGACAGCAGGGGGCTGTACATGTGGCTTAGTGGCACTGATAAGGTTTTAGAGCAGGTGTGCATCCTTTGTTAGAATCAATGCATGAAGAGAAGAGTAGACATACACCGGTGAGTAAGAACCTCAGTTCTAGCGAAATAAATTTATTAAACTGTTGAGAAATTTGGAATAGTTCTTTAAATTTAAGTTGGATTTGTGGTCAGAGGTGTTTTGTAGTGCACAGATGTGCTGTGTATATTTAACAGGCCTGCTGAAGTCTAAGTTGATCTGATGCTGCTTTAGGTTTTTTTGTTTGGTTCATACAATGAGCGATTCTTTTCCTACATATGGGTTAAATGGGTTAAAGCATTATTTTGCTGTGTAAACTGATGGTAAAAGTACTTTATTTGATTTAATAATTTAATTCTAGAGAGCTGAGAGTAATTATTTGGAATAAAGTTGTTAATGGGAGATTTGACCAACAGTGTGTTTTAGCTTTCATTGATTGAAATGCTGGTTGTTTTTCTTCAGTAAATAACTTGTTTAATTTACAAAAGTATTTTAAATAGTTATGATAAATGCTTAAATTGATCAGTTTACCAATTGTCATGTACTGTACCGATATATTAAAGTGAAAACACATATGAATTAATATTTTTTTCATTAAGATCCAGTTAAAAACTATTTTTTGCTTTGTTTATTTGCAAGGTTTTCAAGCTGTGGATACTCCTGATGCTACTGATGCTGGTGATTCTGCATCTGCATAGATCATCTTTAAATTAAATTAATAAAGATGATAGGATGGCGCCGACGATGGCAGCCTCGGAGCTTCGCTCTCTCTTTGTTTGTGTATTTTGTGTGTTTTTATGTTTTTCGAGCCACAGTACTGTGGTCTCGGGCCACAATTCTGTGGTCTCATTCAGTAGAGAGGAACTTCTCAACATCAGAGAGTCCTCTCCTGGGATTTTTTCACCATCTTTCACCGATCCGAGGTTCACCGAGCTCCTGGCAAGCGTAGCTGCGGTTCTGTATGGGATACTGCGCCGAAAGCGCCTCAGGGGAGCTGGCGCGCTGCTAAAGCGCCGCAAAAGAGGACTTTGTACACCACTTCCTTCAATCCATCTGGCAAATGTCCGCTCTCTAAGCAACAAGATGGACGAGCTGCTTCTTCTCACCGGTAAAAACACGGACCTCCGCGGATCAGCGGTTCTCTGCTTCACCGAGACATGGCTAAGTGAAAACATCCCGGACCGTGCACTGCTGTTGCCGGACTTCCAGGTGCAAACCGTTTTATTCACCGAGAGAGTTTTCCTCGTTTATAATAATTGGCTCATATTTTCCACCACATGGCTGCACCCTGACTCTTTCATCATAATACTGGGAGATTTTAACAGCGCAAACCTCTCTAATGAGCTCCCCAAATACAGACAACATATTAAATGTCCCACCAGAGACAAAAACACACTGGACCACTGTTACACAGCTTTAAAGGACTCATATCATGCTGTTACCAGGGCTGCTCTGGGTTTCTCAGATCATTGTCTTATCCACCTCATCCCAACCTACAGTCAGAGACTAAGAGCTTCCAAACCCACGGTTCACACTGTTAAGAAGTGGACTGAGGAATCAAAGCAGATGCTACAGGCCTGCTTTGAATGCACAGACTGGACCGTTTTTGAAGCTTCAGCCACTGACTTAAACGAACTAACTGATGTGGTGACATCATACATCAGTTTCTGTGAGGACATGTGTGTGCAGACCAAGACCTTCTGCACCTTTGGGAACAACAAGCCATGGTTTACTCCACACCTCAGGAATCTGCGCATGGACAAGGAAGAAGCTCACAGCAGTGGAGATTAGGCGTGGTACAGGCAGGCCAGGAACAGACTAACAAAGGAGATCAAAGCAGCCAAGAGAAATTATAGTGAGAAGCTGAAAAACAGCCTTTCTACTGGTGACACTTCGGCTGTATGGACTGGTCTGAGAAACCTGACTGCCTACAGGAGCCCCCCCATCCTTCCTGAACAGAGTCCTCGCCTGGCCAACCGTCTGAATGGCTTCTACTGTAGACATGAAAAGAAGCCGTTCACACCTCACACCTCATCTCGTCCACATCCCATTCAGGAACATATTCCTCCCATAAAGTAACCAACCCCCTACCTTCAGATCCTATGCCTGCACTAAAGATCCCGGAGGAAGATGTAAATAGGCTCTTTCAGCGCATGAAAACAAAGAAAGCTGGAGGACCTGATAACGTCTCCCCATCATGTCTGAAAGCCTGTGCACATCAACTCGCCCCGATCTTCACCCGGATCTTCAACAAGTCACTGGAGGCGTGTGAGGTCCCCTCCTGCCTCAAACGATCCACCATCATCCCAGTGCCCAAGAAACCCACCATCCTAGGATTAAATGACTACAGACCTGTAGCCATGACATGTGTGGTCATGAAATCCTTTGAGCGGCTGGTGTTGAAGCACCTGAAAGACATCACAGACCCCCTGCTGGACCCCCTGCAGTTTGCTTACCGAGCAAACAGGTCGGCTGATGATGCTGTCAACTTGGGCCTGCACTTCATCCTGGAACACCTCGACCGTCCAGGGACGTACGCCAGGATCCTGTTTGTAGACTTCAGCTCGGCCTTCAACACCATCATACCAGACATCCTCCACCAGAAGCTCACCCAGCCCAACATCCCAGCCTCCACCTGTCAGTGGATCAACAGCTTCCTGACGGGCCGACAGCAGCAGGTGAGACTGGGGAGCATCTTCTCCCAAACCAGATCAACAAGTACTGGTGCCCCCCAGGGGTGTGTTCTCTCCCCACTCCTCTTCTCCCTCTACACAAATGACTGCACCTCATCGGACTCGTCCGTGAAACTCCTTAAGTTTGCAGACGACACCACTGTCATTGGACTGATCCAGGACGGTGATGAGTCCGCATACAGACAGGAGGTGGATCGGCTGGTCCCCTGGTGTTGTCAGAACTACCTGGAACTGAACCCAATCAAGACTGTGGAAATGGTGGTGGACTTTCGGAGAACACCGCCGCCATACACCCCCCTCACCATCCTCAACAACACCGTATCAGCTGCGGACCACTTCAGGTTCCTAGGAACCACCATCTCTGAGGACCTGAGATGGTCTTCACACATAGACACTGTTCGAAAGAAGGCCCAGCAGAGACTGTACTTCCTGAGGCAACTCAAGAAGTTCAACCTTCGACAGGAGCTGCTGCTGCTCTTCTACACTGCCATCATACAGTCTGTCCTGTCTTCATCCATCTCAGTGTGGTTTGGTTCATCCACAAAACAGGACAGGTCCAGACTGCAACGAATAATCAGGTCTGCAGAGAGAATAATCAGGGCTGACCTTCCCTCCATCCAGGACTTATACAGGTCTAGGGTCAGGAAAAGAGCTGCTAAAATCTCTGCAGACCCCATACACCCTGCACACAAACTGTTCAGGGTTTTACCTTCAAGCCGCCGCTACAGAGCACTATTCACAAAAACTAGCCACCACAGAGACAGTTTCTTCCCCCAGGCTGTTTCTCTGTTGAACATTTAATAGAATACCAAAAACAGCATACAGATGTTTCAAATGCACGTTTTTATTTATATATGTGTATATTGTACATTGTAAATATGTATATTCTGTAGTGCAAAAACAAAACCCAGAGAGCAAAGTGTACCGGAGTCAAATTCCTTGTTTGTATGTACAAACTTGGCAATAAAGCTGATTCTGATTCTGATTCTGAAGAAGAGTTGAACCAATGTCTGCTTCCTTCTCGATCCTCTCAAGTCGGATCAGCATTTGTGTATAACGACTTGACAGTACCTATCTCTAGCAGTCTACAGGCGAGAGGTGGGGTACACCCTGGACAGGCTGCCATACCATTTCAGGGCAACACAAAGGACAAACAACCATGCACACACCCATTCACAGGGGCAATCGAGAGAGCACAATTAACCTAACAGTCATGTTTTGAACTGTGGCAGGAAGCCGGAGTACCCAGAGAGAACCCACGCATGCAGAAAGACCCCGGGCTGGAAGTCGAACAGAGGACCTTGTTTCTGCAAGGCAACAGTACTACCAACTGCACCAGCGAGCAGCCACAGAAAATTTTGTCTAGCCCAAAATTATCTGTACGCCTAAAGAAAATTCAATCAATCTTTTAATTTTTCTACAATGTTTCGTCTGACTGGAAGTAATCTTAACATCTGCTAAAGAATATGCTAAAGATAAGGGTGAGGGCAAGGAGACATTCCAACCTCAAAGACTCGGAGGTTATTGGAAAAGGGGAATTGTGAAAAATACCAGAGGTAGGGTGCAAATAGCTGGTCAGCAATTTTTGACTGGGATGTTGGTTGCTGTGATCCCAATAAAGAGTTTTCCAATCATTACTGCGAGAGATATAAATAGGTTTTTATATGTTATGCTTTGTTAAAATGTAAATAGCAGAAATTATTCCTTTTCTTACAAAATGGTACCTTTTGTCCATTGTCTTATATTTTTTTTGGGATATTTCTGCATCATCTATTAGAAATATATTTTTTGTTGAATTAAAATAACTTTAATAATAATCTTTAAGGGGACTGAGTAAATACGGGCTTAACTGTAGGTGGTGGCATCATGAGCAGGGAAATGGTGTTATAGTAAATTTTCAGAACCTCAATGGTCAGTTAAAATAGTGAGTCTATTTTCTTCCACTGGACTCGGAAAGAGTTTAAAAGAGGTTGCATGTTGGGTTTGCATGATGCTGAGTGCAGTGAAAAACAAATTGATTAATCAAAGATTTTCCATAGCTGATATCTGGAAACCCTTTAAAGCAATTTAAGGTAAGGTATGCAAGTTAAATCTAAAAGGCACCAAGTCCAACCATTTTTTTAAATGTACTCGTCATACTCATACTCGTCGTCTTTATCCTGGACTGGGTCGTGGGGGCAGCAGACTCAGCAGAGACGCCCAGATGTCCCTCTCCCCAGACACCTCCTCCAGCTCCTCCGGGGGGAGCCCAAGGCGTTCCCAGGCCAGCTGAGGGACATAGTCCCTCCGGCGTGTCCTGGGCCGTCCCCTGGGCCTCCTCCCAGTGGGACGTACCTGGAACTCCCGAGGAAGGCATCCAGGAGGCATCCAACATAGATGCCCGAGCCACCTCAACTGGCTCCTCTCGATGTGGAGGAGCAGCGGCTCTACTCCGAGCCCCTCCCATATGGCCGAGCTCCTCACCCTATCTCTAAAGGAGTGCCTGGCCACCCTGCGGAGGAAGCTCATTTCAGCCACTTGTATCCGGGATGTCGTTCTTTCGGTCATGACCCAAAGTTCATGGCCATAGGTGAGGGTAGGAACGTAGACTGACCAATCGAGAGCTTCGCTTTTTGGCTCAGCTCTCTCTTTACCACAACGGACCAGCACAGTGCCCCCATTACTGCGGCAGCTGCACTGATCCGACTGTCGATCTCCCGCTCCATTCATCCCCCACCCATGAACAAGACCCCGAGATACTTGAACTCCTCGACCTTGAGGCAGGAACTCCCTTCCAACCTGAAGAGGACAAGCCACCCTTTTCCAGTCGAGGACCATGGCCTCGGGCTTGGAGGAGCTGATCTTCATCAGAGCCACTTCACACTCAGCTATGAACCGCCCCAGCGCATGCTGTAGGTCTTGGCTAGAGGGGGCCAGCAGGACGACATCATCTGCAAAAAGAAGAGAAAAAAATTGGACCATTGGGAAAAAAAAAATCCAATGGTCCTTAAACCAGACCCCCTCCGGCCCTTGGCTGCGCCTAGAAATCCTGTCCATAAAAGTTATGAACAGAACCGGTGACAAAGGGCAGCACTGGCAGAGTCCAACATGCACCGGGAACAGGTCCGACTTAGTGTCGGCAATGCGGACCAAACTCCTTCTCCGCTTGTACAGAGACTAGATGGCCCCTAATAAAGGGCCCCTGACTCCATACTCCTGGAGCACCCCCCACAGGGCACCATGAGGGACACAGTTGAATGCCTTCTCCAGGTCCACAAAACACATTTGGACTGGTTGGGCAAACTCCCATGAACGCTCGAGTACGCTGCAGAGGGTGTAGAGCTGGTCCAGTGTTCCACGGCCGGGACAAAAACCACACTGCTCCTCCTGAAGCCGAGGTTATCGGACTATCGGCCAGACTCTCCTCTCCAATACCCTGGGGTAGGCCTTACCAGGGAGGCTGAGCAGTGTGATTCCCCCTATAGTTGGAACACACCCTCCGGTCACCCTTCTTATGAAGGGGGACCACCATCCCAGTCTACCAGTCCAGAGGGACTGTCCCCGACCGCCACGTAATGTTGAAGAGGTGTATTACCATGACAGCTCCACAACATCCAGAGACCTAAGATACTCAGGGCAGATCTCATCCACCCCTGAAGCCCTGCCAATGGGGAGCTTTTTAACCACTTCGGTGACTTCAGCCTGGGTGATGAAAGAGTCCAACCCCGAGTCCCCAGCCTCTGCTTCCACCAGGGAATGCGTTATGGCAGGATTGAGGAGATCCTTGAAGTACTCCTCCCACTGCCCGATAATGTCCCCAGTCGAGGTCAGCAGCCTCCTACCCCCACTGTAAACAGTGTTGGCGAAGTACTCCTTCCATTTCCTGAGGCAACGGACAATTTGCCAGAATTGCTTCGAGGCCAACCGGTAGTCCTTCTCTATGGCCTCACCGAATTCCTCCCAGGCACGGGTTTTTGCCGCTGCCACAGCCCGGCCCGTGGCACGCTTGGCCTCACGGTACCCGTCAGGAGTCCCACAAGCCAACCACAGCCGATAGGACTACTTCTTAAGGTTGAGAGCATCCCTTACTGCCGGTGTCCACCACCGGGTTCGGGGATTTCTGCCGCGACAGGCACTGCAGACCTTATGGCCACGGCTACCAGCAGCAGCATCGACAACAGATGCGGAGGACATGGTCCACTCGGACTCCTTGTCTCCAACCTACCCCAGAATCTGGTCAAGCTCTCCCGGAGGTGGAAGTTGAATACATCCCGGGCTGAGGGCTCCGCCAGACATTCCCAGCAGACCCTCAATATGTGCTTGGGCCTGCCAAGTCTGTCCGGGTTTCCCCTCTTCCAGCGGATCCAACTCACCACCACGTGATGATCAGTGGACAGCTCAGCCCCTCTCTTCACCCAAGTGTGCAAAACATGCAGCCGAAGGTCTGACGACACAACAACAAAGTTGATCATCGACCTCCTGCCATGGGTGTCCTGGTGCCAAGTGTACTGATGAACACCCTTATGCTTGAACATGGTGTTCATAATGGACAATCCGTGACTAGCACAGAAGTCCAATAACGAAACACCACTCGGTTTCAGATTGGGGAGGCCATTCTTCCCGATCACGCCTCTCCAGGTGTCATTTCCTAGGTGGGTGTTGAAGTCCATCAGCAGAATAATGGAGTCCCGGGGAGGGGCAATACGCAGCACCCCCAACAGGGACGACAAGAAGGCCGGGTACTCCGCCCTACATGAGTCGGCTGAGCTGGGAGGCAACAAGCAAACCCACCCCAGCCCGCCGCCTCTCCCCTCGGGCCATTCCAGAGTAAAAGAGAGTCCAGCCCCTCTCGAGGAGATGGGTTCCAGAGCCCATGCTGTGCGTGGAGCTGAGCCCGACTATTTCTAATCGATATCTCTCGACCTCCCGCACAAGCTCAGGCTCCTTCCCTCCCAGTGAGATGACATCCCATGTCCTTAGAGCCAGCCTAAGTGTCTGGAGATCGGGCCGCAGAGGTCTCCACCTTCGTCCGCCGCCCAATCCTCTTTGCACCGGTCCCTCATGTGTCGCCCTACAGGTGGTGGGCCCACTGGGGGATGGCCTGGTGTCTCTCATTAGGGCCTGTCCTGGCCGGGTCCCGTGAGGAACAACCCATCCACCAGGCACTCTTAATTGAGTCCCGACCCCAGGCCTGGCTCCAGGGTGGGACCCTGGCTCTGCCGTACCGGGCGACGTCACGTGCCTCGATTGTATGGTCCTCATGAAGGTGTCTTAAACTGCTCTTTGTCTGACCCGTCACCCAGAGCCTGTTTGCCATGGGAGACCCTAACAGAGGCATTTAAGCCCCAGACAACATAGCCTCTAGGATCATTCGAGCACTCAAACCCCTCCACCACGTTAAGGTGGCGGTTCAAGGAGGGGGACAAATTATTAATTAATTAAACAAACTATTGAATAATTATTATGATTAATATTTAATACATCCAAACTTTTGTAGTTGTATTGTTTACCTGCCTGGCAGGTGGTCCATTCAGAAGTCACAGTTGACTGATGTTAGAACTACGGAGTACATGGGGACCAAGTACAGTATGAGTACAGCAGTACTTTTTTACTTTAGTACTTAGTGCTTTAGTGCTAAATTAAGTGCTAAAACTTTTTTTCTAGAAGCGAGTGATCCCTTTTTTAGGATTTAGAGAAAGGTAGATTAATTCAAAAATAAGGTGTTTTAGGGTAAAGGGGGCTGGCCTCTTTACTGTGAAACTGTTTATTTGGCTTATTTGTAAAGACACAAATTTACATTTACATTTGGTTTCAAGCCATAACTTATCCAAATTTGGGTATTTAGTTCAGCGTCACTGTGCCATACCCTACACTTGCAGCAAGCTATTTTTATCAGCCGCTAAAGCAGGGATGGGTATTTAGTTTTGAATATTTTAGTGGTTAATAAAGTGTTGCTGAATAAACAAATAATTACACAAATGTGTTCTTAAAAATGTGTGTATTTATGATAAAGCCTTTTTTTGGACAGAGCAGAGGGTGGGAAGGGAACTGAGGAAATAGTGGAGATGAACAGAGTAGCAAAACAGATGGGACGCCATAAGCTGACTCTCTGAAATGTGTTATTAGGCTAAGATAAAAAAAAGAATCTCACTTCTTCTTGATAAAAAAAAAACCCTCATATTTTTAAATAAATTTTATAATCTAACTTTAGTTAATCTACAACCAAACATGTTTTTCTGTGGTTCAAGATCATTTAAGAAAAAAGACCTCTGTGCACATAGTGAACAGTTGACTGTGATTCTAACTTTATTTTTCATTCTGGAAAATCTAAAAAACAAAAACATAAAAACTTGCTGTGCATGAGTCGAGCCAGGCCCTTGGGTGAAACCTTATAGGACACAACCAACCCAGCAACAGATTATAGTGTGTTTATTAAAACAATCCACACAAATTTATAAGAAAATAAAAATCTTAAAAGCAGCAGTTTTTAAGGCTGTGAATATTATATACTTGCATATATAATATTTCCTAGAAAGTCAAAGCCATAGCCTGGATATCCGTTTGGTAACAACTTTTTTTGGCCTTCCAAACAAATGTACAAAATTAAAGAATATCATTGGCAATGTCTGTCCTATGTCCTTACAGACTATCATCTGAACAATGGAGCCACTGCACTCCCATTTAGAGAAATGCCCCCACCCCCTCCAGCAATTTCTGCAATCAGAATATACAAGCACAGCAATTACAATTATCCTGAAAAAGTTCAATATTTATTGTCAATCATTTCAGACTGTTAAACTCATATAGATTTATATGAAAATATTTCAAGCCTTTGTCTTGTCATTTTAATAATTATGGCTTACGTATAGTAAAAACTCAAAATTCTGTGTCTCAATGTGAATATTACATTAGATCAATAAGAACTGAATATTTAAAACAGAAATGATAGTCCTCTGAAAAGTATATTCGTTTCAATTTTATTGTGAAAAGCTTGAAACTAAAAACATTTAAAATCATACAATTTAAGAGGTAATGCTGTCAAATATTAAGACAATGTATGTAAACATCTGACTTTTAAAAAGGGCACACAAATGTAAGATTCTCATCATTCTGTCATTTAGCAAACAGAAATAATTTTGGTAACCCTAACTGACCTGAAACGGGAATGGTTTAGTCTCATCTACTGTCAGACAGTGAGAGAAAGAATAGGTTGGGTTTTTAATATGGTGAATGTAAACATCAGTAAACATCATCTGCGTATGAAATGATAAAACTTGTTACTACTTGTTGCTTATTATTTAAATTGCTTTACATTTGTTCAACCAACTCCCCATGCCATGGATTCTCTCTAGGTAGGTTAAGTGATTATTCTTAAGCTGCCCTAAGGTGCGTGTGTGTGTGCGCATGGTTGTTTTACCTGCCTGTGTGTGTGTTATCCTGTGATGAACTGGCAACCTGACTATGACTGCAGGAATCTGCGCAGGAATCTGCGCAGGGACAAGGAAGAAGCTCACAGCAGTGGAGATTGGGCGCGGTACAGGCAGGCCAGGAACAGACCAGGAACAGACTTACAAAGGAGATCAAAGCAGCCAAGAGAAGCTACAGTGAGAAGCTGAAAAACAGCCTTTCTACTGGTGACACTTCGGCTGTATGGACTGGTCTGAGAAACCTGACTGCCTACAGAAGCCCCACCACCCTTCCTGAACAAAGTCCTCGCCTGGCTAACCGTCTGAATGGCTTCTACTGCAGACATGACAAGAAGCTATTCACACCTCAAACCAACTCCTCCACATCCCATTCAGGAACAAATTCGACCATTAAAGCAACCAACCCCCTACCTTCAGATCCTCTGCCTGCACTAAAGATCTCTGAGGATGATGTAAATAGGCTCTTTCAGCGCATGAAAACAAAGAAAGCTGGAGGACCTGATAACGTCTCCCCTTCATGCCTGAAAACCTGTGCACATCAACTCGCTCCAATCTTCACCCGGATCTTCAACAAGTCACTGGAGAAGTGTGAGGTCCCCTCCTACTTCAAACGATCCACCATCATCCTAGTGCCCAAGAAACCCACCATCCTAGGATTAAATGACTACAGGCCTGTAGCCCTGACGTCTGTGGTCATGAAATCCTTTGAGCGGCTGGTGTTGAAGCACCTGAAAGACATCACAGGCCCTCTACTGGACGCCCTGCAGTTTGCGTACCGAGCAAACAGGTCGGCAGATAATGCTGTTAACTTAGGTCTACACTTAATCCTGCAACACCTCGACCGCCCAGGGACCTACGCCAGGATCCTATTTGTAGACTTCAGCTCGGCCTTCAACACCATCATATCAGACATCCTCCACCAGAAGCTCACCCAGCTCAACGTCCCAGCCTCCACCTGTCAGTGGATCAACAGCTTCCTGACAGACCAACAGCAGCAGGTGAGACTGGGGAGCATCTTCTCCCGAACCAGATCAATAAGTACTGGTGCCCCCCAGGGGTGTGTTCTATCCCCACTCCTCTTCTCCCTGTACACAAATGACTGCACCTCAGCGGACTCGTCCGTGAAACTCCTTAAGTTTGCAGATGACACCACTGTCATTGGACTGATCCAGGACGGTGATGAGTCTGCATACAGGCAGGAGGTAGATCGCCTGATACACTGGTGTAGTCAGAACTGCCTGGAACTAAACCCACTCAAGACTGTGGAGATTGGGGGGTGGACTTTTCGGAAAAACACCACCTCCATACACCCCCCTCACCATCTCAACAACACCGTGTGGGCTGTAGATCACTTCAGGTTCTTAGGAACCACCATCTCTGAGGACCTGAGATGGTCTTCAACCATAGACACTGTTCGAAGAAGGCCCAGCAGAGACTGTACTTCCTGAGGCAACTCAAGAAGTACAACCTTCCACAGGAGCTGCTGGTCATCTTCAACACTGCCATCATTCAGTCTTCCCTGTCTTCATCCATCTCAGTGTGGTTTGGTTCATCCACAAAACAGGACAGGTCCAGACTGCAACGAATAATCAGGACTGCAGAGAGAATCATCAGAGCTGACCTCCCTCCATCCAGACTTATAAGGTCCAAGGTCAGGAAAAAAGCTGCTAAAATCTCTGCAGACCCCACAACACCCTGCACATAAACTGTTTAGAGTTCTGCCTTCAGGCCGATGCTACAGAGCGCTGTTTCACTAAAACCAGCCGCCAACAGAGACAGTTTTCTTTTCCCCCAGGCTGTTTCTCTGTTGAACATTCAATAGAGTACAAAACAACAGCATACAGATGTTTCAAATGCACCTTTTTATTTATTTATATACGTGTATATTGTACATTGTAGATATGTATATTCTGTAGTGCAAAAACAAAAACCAAAGAGCAAAGTGTACCGGAGTCAAAATCCTTGTTTGTATGTACAAACTTGGCAATAAAGCTGATTCTGATTCTGATATGCACCAGAGCCCAACCCCTGACCCTGCTATGATAAGCAGGTATAGACCTAAACGCAGAGCATTTATCCCATGCAACCATATTTCCCTTTGCTCAGGTGCCTCAGTTGTCTTTTTGTCTATAATGGTCTACAAATTAAACTTTTTTTTTGGTTGTTGTAATTGTCATGTTTTACTTTAACTGTTTTAAATTACTGTGAAAAAATATTAAAGGCCTGACATTATACTTATTTGCAATCAAGCAGCAACAGACACAATGTCTCAAGGAGAGCTTTTTAGACTAGTCATATTGTCCAAAATGTTTAATCTCTTATTATTCTTTAATAGGAGACAAACGTATCAACAACTGGCGAAACCAATTACAACCAATTACACGTATAACTTCATGTAAGTTGCCTGCCTATAGTCACAGCAACAAATAAAAGATAGAAATTAACATGTTTATTAATGTTTTAGGAATGCATTGTGATAACATATTAAACCTAATTAAAGTGTGTTTTTAAAAGATCACTGATGCTTTTTTACCACTCACAATAGCCTAAAGGTGGGGGGTGGTACTGTAGGCCCTTTTCCATTACCAACTACCAACTCAGCACGACTCGACTCAGTGAGGCTCAACTCTACATGGCTTGGGTCGTTTTCCAATATAGTAAAGTGCCACCTCAATGTGGGTGTTATTGTCATAACAAGGTGGCCCTACAATACAAAATGTAATGGACCTGATTGCATGCAACACATAGAAGAGAGGGGAAAGCCATAGAGGGATATCAACCGAAGGGTACGAGTTTGACGATGTGTGAGGATGTCTAATCTAACAGAATCTATTACTAGTTTGCTATGGTAGTCAAATTCACAATAAGCCCAGCGTACATGGATTTAATGGTTAAAGATATTTGTTAAAATTATAAGTATCCTTTCACTTCCAATTTCTTTGGATCAAACCACTTTGGCCATTGTAGTCATAGTTGGTCAGCTAATCGCGGTTTTGCATTTTAAGCTTCTCACAACATTGCTTTGGTGTTTGCTGCTATCTGTTAGAAGCCATCAATGGAGTCGCTCTATTTACGTAACCGCTAATTTCACCCCCTAGCAAATCGGTGTCCAACAGCTTGCTGACGTTGCGTTTTTAGCATGACTCTGCTTGCTTGGAACCTAAATGAAGAAGGTACTAAAATGATGGATGGTAACATTACAAATGTGTGCAAAACTTTGTCAATTTTCTGCCAATGTTGAAAAAACACAACTGCTGTGTTTCCAATAAATAAGAAATACAATTAAAGTCACACGTGAATATGTTTGTTCATGCGATAACTCATTAAAAAACATGGCGGCGACAGATATAAACACTTGTCAACACCTATAAATGCTCGCATTTCTTTGCTTTTTGGAATCTAAAATGGTGGTAATGCCCCATATTTTGAACTAGATTTAAAGAACACTCCACGCCGCGCCATCATCCTCCTACTACTTCCTGTCATCTTCTTCATCTTTTTCGCCAGTAGTACCATCCGGTTCTTGATCACGTGACTCATGTGATGCAAAAAAAGTGTTTCCTTTGCAGTTTTGCGAAATAAACCAATTTCGATACGGTCAAAAAACCACCTCATCCTTGCGCAAAAAGGTTTTAATCGAAAAATTGCCATGTTTCCATTAAGCGATTTTTTTTTTTTTTTTTTTTTTTTTTCGAAATTACAATTTGTGCAATTTGATGATCCATGGAAATGCAGCTACTGTTACTAATGGAAAACCCTTAAATGGGAGTGGAATCAATCCAAGTGGCACTGAGTAGGGATTAGTGGAAATGGTGTAAGCTGTTCAATTTTCAGGTCCTGCAAACTTTTTAATGTTGTGTAACTGAAAAAGCCCATTTTCTTTCTTCCTCAGAGATCTTAAATCCAGACAGGAGGTCTTAGGAGAGGAGGGTGGTTGGTGCACGGGGAGCTGTGTGTGAATGTGTTGTGGACAAGTTAGTGGGAAGTATGAACTGCTGCTTTTCCAACCTGCAGTAGAGGCTGTTAAGGTCGTCTGCCAGACAAGTATTCTGCACTGGGTGGGAGTACAGGCTCCTGTTGGCAGTAAGGTTTCTCAGACATTTCCAAACTGAAGCAGAGTTTTTAGCTGAGAATCTTTTTTTTTGGCTTGGTAATCTCTTCCTGACCTGCTTATGCAGGGACCAGTCTCCACTCTTGCAAGCCTCTTCCTCATTCCTAACCAGCTTCCTTAGATTTGATGTAAACCATGGTTTATTGTTGGTGCATGTGTAAAAGGATTTTGGTCTGCACACACATGTCCTCACAAAAACTGACGTATGATGTCACAGCTTCAGTGAATTGGTTTGGATCAGAGGCTGAAGATTAAAAAAAAACCTTCAATCTGTGCAGTGAAGGCAGGCCTGTAACATCTGCTTTGACTCATCTGTCCACTTCCTCACAATTCTATACACGGGTTTAGACGTTTCTAATTTCTACCTATAGGCTGGAGTAAGGTGAAGACAACACTTGTCATATGAAGTCCTCGGTTAAGATTTTTGACCAATCCTGCCACACAAACTGTCTTTAGAGCTTGGAGGCTCTGAGGGTCTTTTCTATACACTCTATTCTTTCTATAGATCTTCAGTTAGACCCAAGTAAGCAGTTGAAGTTTTACTTCCTTTCTCTGGACCCAGTTAAGAGTTTGTGTGTGTTTGGGACAGTCGTTAAGTTTGTTAATCCACACTTGTTTCATCTACAGATTCTTTATCAAGAATGTCCCCGTAACTTTCTCCATTTATCCTTTCTTCAATTATATGAAATCTCCCAGTATCATATTTCATGAGACAGCACACCCTATGGCCTTCCCATCTGCAAACTTTACTTGTGGCATGATGTTTTAGGGGTAATGAGGGGTAATGAGTGCAATAATAATTGTTTAATGGCAAAAACTGTACTTGCTATTTCCAGGTCTTTCTCTCTGCGAGTGCTCATTGGGTCTTGGAAAAATCTTTTAATTATTCTTTTGACTCCTCTTTTAGAAATCCTCCTTGTGGAATCTGGTCGTGGCAAGTTTATGCTTATATTGTACTTGTTGCAGATTTCTTTGCTTTTCCCAATCCTAGCTCTGTGCAATGCTTTGGTAATCAAAAACCTTTTTGAAGGCCATCAGTTAATATTAAACAAACTGATAATGACTTAAATATAGCAGCATAATTACCTTTTAAATACTGAGATATTTCAGCTGTTTTATTCGGTTTCCATGCCTTTTTGCACATCTTGCACATGTCAATGGTCTCATGAAAAAAGTACTTAAACTGAGAAAAACTTTGACGTGTTCAATACTTACTTTACTTGTTTGAAAATAGTTTTAGTAAAGTTCAGTACTTGTATTTAGGTTTAATTAGAAGACAACCTGAACAGTAAAAGCTGCTTTTGTTCAGTAGTTGGTTTGGAGAAAAAGGTTTAATTATTTATACCTCATCTCAGGATGGTAGGGTAAGTCATCTGCTGAATTGCCTTAAACATGTGTCAAAAAGAATCAGTGTATTTGTCAGAGAAACAAATACGATTGCTGATTGAACAGTAAGTGTTTTTTATATACTGTAAATATATTTTCATTTGGCATCAAATTTAATTTAATTTGTGTTTTATGCAACACCTTCATCTTTTATGATGTGCCAACCGTTTTCCACAATATAAACAATGTTTGGTCTTCCTTTTGGAGCCTTCTGCATGAATTCTTTGTCCTGCCAACTGTGGCTCAGAAATGAATCTAACTGAAGTTGAAGTTGTTGGACTGTTGAAAGAAGCTGAAGCACTTTAGAGAAAACACGCACATGTACTGTGCAAGAGTGCTAATTTCTGTGTACCCGTTTTATGATGAGTGCTAAAAAAATGTTTCTGCACTTCTTTATAGCGTGAGGACTCTGGAGCGCTTCGATAATTTGAGTTTGAAAGAATATGAAGAAAACATTGTGATTTTCTGTGACAACCTCAAGATTACAAAAAAGAGTTTAAGTCTAAGCTGTATAATACTTCTTTTTCATCTCTTGAATAAGATTATTTTTTTTGATTTTTTTTTTTATTATTATTTTTTTTTTCTGAACAGTTCCTAAATTTTACAGCTGTTAATGCATTCAGCCTCTTTACGTTTAAAAATGTTAATAGAAGTCCTTCGTTTAATCCAATAATTAACACTTTCCAACACTTCTAATCTTTTTTTCCTGGAAGCCTTTTGATAAGTACCTCCAATGAAAGTTTTGCCCCCCCATTAGAACCAAACTCCACATTCATATTCAACTGTAATAATTAGTAATAATAACCTTGATTTGTCATTGCAATTGTACATTCCAAATAAAATTCTCCTCTGCATTTAACACATCCCTTAGGGAACAGTGGGCAGCCACTGTGCAGCGCCCAGGAAGTACTTATGGCCTCTCTACGACACAAATGCCCCGCTCCCTAACCACTAGGCCACCGCTCCCCAAAACACCACATAGCAGAGGATCATTTCGATTAATTGACCTCTGGCTTACGGGACCAGCATGCTTCTGCTGCGCAAAAGGAGGTCTTCCCTGAACACATACACAAACACACCCATACACTGACACACAGTTAATCCACATGATTGAAGGTCATGCAAACACAGGTTACTATTACATCAATGTGGCCTGCTTTAAATCTGAATCTAGTCTTGATTTAATAAAGTCATTCAAGCAACTAGTATTTCATCTTGACAGCAAAACTAGAGCAAAAACTGCCTTGGCACATGTAGGCAACCAGCTTTTCAATATGGCTATATGGTATGCCTGAAATACCAATTCAATTTCAATTCAATTCAATTCAGTTTATTTATATAGCGCCAATTCACAACACATGTCGTCTCAAGGCACTTCACAAAAGTCAGGTACATACATTCCAATTAATCCTAACCATTGAACAGTGCCGTCAGATTCAGTTATTTATTCAAATTGGATAAAACGTTTTTCTATCTAAGGAAACCCAACAGATTGCATCGAGTCAGAGATTTGTAGCAGTCACTCCTCCCGGATGAGCATGTAGAGACAGTGGACAGTCACTGACGTTGACTTTGCAGCAATCCCTCATACTGAGCATGCATGTAGCGACAGTGGAGAGGAAAAACTCCCTTTTAACAGGACGAAACCTCCAGCAGAACCAGGCTCAGTGTGAGCTGCCATCTGCCACGACCGACTGGGGGTTTGAGAGAACAGAGCAGAGACACAAAGAGAACAAAGAAGCACTGATCCAGGAGTCCTTTCTATGGGAAGGAAAAGTAAAAGTTAATGGATGTAGCTTCTTTAGTCGTTTCACCCAGAAAGAAAGAACAGATAAACTGTGAGCCAGTTTTTAAGGTTAGAGTCTGAAAGAGAGCACATAGAGTTAGTTACAGTAAAAGCTCAGTCAGTAGCTATGTCTAGGAGAGAGAAAGGGTTAAACACTGAAAGACAGGGCCATGTGGATCATCGGTAGAGGGTGAGCATTAAGTTGTTGCCAGCAGAAGCTTGGACGATGCCCCTCTCCAGAAAGGTGTCACAGGTAGACACAGAGTCAGGCCAGGTGTAGCTTCTGGGAAGAGAAAAGAGAGAGAACAAAGTTAAAAGCTGAAATAACAGCAAATAATGCAAAATTGTAGAGCAGTGTGAGAATGTTGCGAAGTGGGTGAGAGTGGTCATTATGTCCTCCAGCAGCCTGAGTCTATAGCAGGATAACTACAGAGATAGCTCAGGACAACCTAAGCCACTCTAACTATAAGCTTTATCAAAAAGGAAAGTTCTAAGCCTAGCCTTAAAAGTAGACAGTTTGTCCATCTAGAGCCCACTGATGGTCATTGTTATACTAAAAACTACAACGATTGGGATACCTCTCTCTTTCAGATTGATTATAACTATTGGAAAAGAGAGGGGGTCATACAGGTAGCAGAAATGGACGGTGTGTTTGCACCTCAACCATAACTGAGCCGTTTAGGCTAAACCTGACTCCCCCTTAGTCCATCCAACAGGGAGGGAAGAAGACGGAGGTAAAAAAAATAAGGAAGATAGCTCAGGATAACCTAAGCCACTCTAACTATAAGCTTTATCAAAAAGGAAAGTTTTAAGCCTAGCCTTAAAAGTAGACAGGGTGTCTGCCTCACGGACTACAACTGGGAGCTGGTTCCACAGGAGAGGAGCCTGATAACTAAAGGATCTGCCTCCCATTCTACTTCTAGAGACTCTAGGAACCACCAGTAAACCTACAGTCTGAGAACGAAGTGCTCTGTTAGGAACGTATGGAACAATCAGATCTCTGATGTATGATGGAGCTAGATCATTAAGGGCTTTATATGTGAGAAGGAGAATTTTAAATTCTATTCTGGATTTAACAGGGAGCCAATGAAAGGAAGCTAAAGTAGGGGAAATATGATCTCTCTTTTTAATTTTCATCAGAACTCTTGCTGCAGCATTTTGAATCAGCTGAAGGCTTTTAACTCCATTTTGTGGACATCCTGATAGTAAAGAATTACAATAGTCCAGCCTTGAAGTAACAAATGCATGGACTAGTTTTTCAGCGTCACTTCTGGACAGGATATTTCTAATTTTGGCAATGTTCCGGAGATGAAAGAAGGAAATCCTAGAAACCTGTTTAATATGGGATTTAAATGACATATCCTGGTCAAAAATAACACCAAGGTTTTTTACTTTATTACCGGAGGTCAATTTAATGCCATCCAGGTTAAGAGATTGACTAAGCAGTTTCTTTTTTAAAGACTCCGGTCCAAAGACGACAACTTCTGTCTTGTCTGAATTTAGAAGCAAAAAATTTAAAGTCATACAAGTTTTTATATCTTCAAGACATGCTTGTAGTCTATCTAACTGGTTGGGCTCATTAGGATTTATGGATAGGTAAAGCTGAGTATCATCAGCGTAACAGTGAAAATTTATTCTATGCTGCCTGATAATTTTACCTATTGGAAGCATATATATAGTAAAGAGAATTGGCCCAAGTACTGAACCCTGTGGTACTCCACAATTAACCCTGGAGTTTAAAGAGGATTTATCATTGACATGAACAAACTGGAATCTGTCAGACAAATAAGATTTAAACCAGCCTAGTGCTGTTCCCCTGATCCCTACAGCATATTCCAGCCTTTCTAAGAGAATATTGTGATCGACTGTATCAAAGCAGCACTGAGATCTAACAGAACCAGTACAGAACAAGTCCATTATCTGAGGCTAGAAGAATATCTTTTAGTGACTTTCAGCAGAGCTGTTTCAGTGCTATGATGGGCTCGGAAAAACCTGACTGAAACTCTTAAAAAACAGGTCATTGCTGTTTAAATGCTCACACATTTGATTAGAAACTATTTTCTCAAGAATTTTTAGATAAGAATGGAAGATTGGATATGGCCCTGTAATTTATTAAGTCATCTTGATCAAGTGAAGGTTTCTTAAGCAAAGGTTTAATTATAGCTACCTTAAAAAGCCTGTGGTACATATCCATTTACTAAAGATAGATTAATCACATCTAAAATGGGCTGGTAATCAGAGGAAAACCCCTAACTAATTTGGTTGGGATTGGGTCCAACATACAAGTTGAAGGTTAGATGAAGCTAATATTTCTGATAACTCAGGAAGCTCCACAGGATCAAAGCAGTCCAAGCACAGATCAGGTTCTAACAGTTCTTTCAATGTTTTCTCACTTGCTGAGGATGAAGTAATTCATCTTCGGGAGTATATCAAAGATTTTTTTTAATAGAATCAATTTTTTTGTAAAAAATCCCATTAAAAAAACATGACTGCAAAGAGCTAAGGGAATGAATGGCTCAACAGAGCTATGACTCTGTGTAAGTTTAGCAAGTGTAATAAGAGAAACCCAGGATTATTCTTGTTCTCTTCTATTAATGATGAGAAAAGCTGTTTGGGTTTTGGCGAAGTGTCTTTTTTATACAACAGTAGGCTATTTTTTCCGATTAAGTAGGATCTTCTAGGTGTGTAGAGCGCCATTTTCCTCCAATTTTTTTAACATTGTGCTTAAATGTACGCAGCTCTGAATTAAACCAGGGAGCTAGCCTCCTATGAATAATTACCTTCTTTTTCAAGGGGGCTGCATTGTCTAATGCATCACGCAATGATCAAGTAACACCAAGTAATACCAAGGGGTCACATACCAACAGGACACATGAAAAACAAACAAATAAAAAACAAAAACCCAATCAAAATCAACTCATCTTTGCAAACTTTAGTCCACAGTTAAGGCTGTTCGTAAATATAAACAAAACTAAAAGCAATAAAAACAAAAGCCCATAATCTGCGGTCCCAAAAGGTAAATGCAGTGGAGAAAATAATTTTTTTATCCCATCCTGATTTTAGCGATTTGGTACAAAGATACAGTATAAAAAGAGTCAGCACCACCATCAGTCGCTCTCTTACATGCAAGATCCGAGCAGGATCTTGCCTCATGGACAAGCAGAGACAGGTCCACAGTGAAAAACAACTCTATTGGTAACATATTGCACCATCATGGATTGAAATCTTACAGTGCCCACATGTTGCCAGGGCCCATCTTAAGTTTGCCAAAAGACATCTAAATCAGAGGTCTGCAACTCCAGTCCTCGAGTGCCCTTGTCCCGCAACTTTTGGATGCATCCCTGCACTAATACACCTGAATCAAAAGACAGAATTACCTCTTTGGCATGTCTGTAGCTTTAGCAAAGACCTGGTCATTAACCATTCATTTGATTCATGTGTGTTAGAGCAGGGATACATGTACAAGTTGCAGAGCAGTGGTACTCGGGACTGGAGTTGTAGACCTCTGATCAAAATTATTCAAAGTAAGCTTGGGAGAAAGTTCTGTGAAGACATCAGATGAAAATGGCCTTCCTTGGGATCAGCTTGAGTTGAAGAACAAAATCCCCACAGTCAAGCTCAGTTTGGGCAATCTTATATTCTGGGTCTTTTTCTCATTTAAATAGGAAAAATGTCTACTTTTTCAGGATAAGATAAAAAACATGTAGATATATATATATATATTCTTACTTTCTATCAAAGAAAGAGTTTGTGCAAATTATTTAAATCTCCTGTCAGATTTAGATAAGAAATAATTTTCACTCAACCAAGAACTTTGTTTCTGGTTTTGTCAGTCTGCCGCAGGGCAACTGTGGCTACAATGTAGCTTACAACTGTCAGTGTGTGAATATGTGTATGAATGATTGGATGACTGATTGTAGTGTAAAGTGCTTTGGAGTCCTCGGACTTGATAAAGTGCTATACAGTGCAGGCCATTTACCATTTGATAGAATTGGGGACACGCATCTTTCAAAATATCAAAAAAGCTGTAATATAAGTATTAGTGTTTGTTTTTATCCGTTTTCTGTTAGATTTTTATTAAGAAAATAGTTGGGTTTTTTTATTTAAAAATTGTTTTTATATCCTCAATAATAAATGAAAAAATCTTTACTGGCATTACAAAAATCAAACCATTTCTCTAATGCTATCATTAGCATTCTTCATGATTTATCTTTGGTGATTAGCTCTGAGTTTTTGAGACTGTTCTGTAGACCATTAGTTCCCTCCACAGATGCTCAGTCAGATTCAAGTCTGCACTGTGACTTGGCCATTTCTAAATGTCAATATTTCTTCCAGTCAGAAGAAACATGTTGGCAGAACTTAGAAGATTACTTGAAACCTAAATCTGCAAGGGGTATTAATAATCTTGGGGTTAAATGTAAAAACGTGGAACAACTGTGCTCCTTCAATATAATTAGCAATAGACAAAAGTCATAGTTGTTTATGCATACCTTATTTTGCCCACCGCTGCTGTAGTGGATTGACATCTCCCACCCTCCTGCTATAGAAGGCACATTTACAGGTTTAGGGTGGGTAAGTGAACAGCTGTAAGATTCAGACTGCTTTAAGCCTTGGGAAAAAGTGCAGTGGTCAGATGAGATGAAAATAAAGTTCTTTGGCTTAAACTTGAACCACTGTGTTAAGAGTATAAGGGATTATGATTATTGAGTATAAATATTTATCAAAAAATAGAATTAAAAACCATAAATCAGACGAAATAAATTCTGACCAAAAAACATTTCTTACACATAAAGCTCAGACAGGTGTGATTATTGGGCTCACAGCAATTGGTAATTACAATTAGTTAATTATCATTAAGAATTGATTATTATTAAACAAATCCATGCCAAATGTCACTGTGTTATCAATCGTTTTACTGAATGGTGGGGAACACTAACCATATCTTGACAGATAATCACTCTTACACAAAATAAATACAAACACTGTCTCTTTATCTATGTTAAAAATATATTAAACCACTTGTTCCTCTTACAACCAACTATTCTGGTCAACAACTTCCACCAATTAAGCATGCACTATTCTACAAAAGGGGTACATTCAGTCAGTCATTTTCTACCACTTATTCCATAGTGGGTCGCGGAGAAGCTGGTGCATATCTCCAGCAGTCTATGGGCAGGAGGCGGGGTACACCCTGGACAGGTCGCCAGTCCATCGCAGGGCAACACACAAACAACCATGCACACACTCATTCATACACCTAAGGGCAATTTAGAGAGACCAATTAACCTAACAGGCATGTCTTTGGACTGTGGGAGGAAGCCAGAGTACCCAGTGAGAACCCACGCGTGCATGGGGAGAGCATGCAAACTCCATGCAGAAAGATGCTAAACAGTGCTACCAACTGCACCACCGTGCAGCCTCAAAATGGGTACAGTACTAACTAAAAATAATTTAAAAAAAACTAAATATGCACACTGTCTATGAAGATCAAACCAGCAGTTTATGGACAAATGAGAATTACACAACAATTTGGATTAACTTGGAAAGTGGAACAGAACCACAACACAGTGAAGCCTTTCTCTGTTGGTGCGTCTCAACTGTGGCTACCAGCTGGTAGAATGGTAGGGTCACGCCCCAGACGCAGAGCATCTAGCAGCCAGCCCCTTAGCCACTAACAGCTGAGAGCCCCAGATCTCGAAAAAAGGGTCACAAAACTCTGAGGCAGGGGCTTGGTGGAAAAACCCCAAGGGTAATAAAATGATGGAAAAATGGAGTGGCCAGGCCACAAGGCCCAGACCGCAGACTGCAATCTGCTTCGAATGAAAAATTTCTAAAAGTTCAACTTTAACTCCTGGTTGATTAGCAGGACGAAGCGGTATTCAACAGTGTTCAGACAGTAAATCAAAACAGTTCCGCATAGACACTTCAATCCATATTGCATGCAACAAGTTAATACCTTGGATTAACTAATGGTGATCCTAATTCACCTTTACTATGCCTCACACTGCCCAGACCTCTAAATACACCTATCCAATTTAATTCAATAAGAACGAAATGACTTTGACATTGATTTCTTCTTTTCACCGGCTTGAAGATGGGTCATAGGATTGAAGAAAAAATCAGGGGGAAGAACTGAGAAGTCTTGCATCAACTCAGGTTGAACTTCTTCTCCATGGAAAATGGGGAAAATATGAGGAACCATTGCAGTTGACTGGAAAAACAATGAGGAAACTCATTTCCTTGGAAACAAGTCTGACGGTCTTCGATCGGTATACGGATCTTCTGATCTTCCTGTATCAGACAGATTCACAGCTTTCAATCTCTTCCGGGAATGGCCAGTTTGGAGGAAAAGTAAACCCGCCCACAAGCTTCTATTTCTCCAGAAATGTGCCGCCGAACTTAGTCTTGTGACACTACGGCTAGACATGGCAGCTCAGTGTTGGCTTCAGTGGGTTTTTACAAACTCCGGTGACATCAGAGCTGCAACGCCTGTTGAGCTGCGTAATAACAGTCGTTTACCTGACCATGGCGGATGGCCCAACAGGAGGAATAGAGGTCTTTAGTATGACCCTTTAGAACACCATCCCCATAGTCAAGCATGGAGGTGGGGACATGTTTATCGGCTGTTTTTTTCCTCTCAAAGCACAGGATCATTTCACCACACAAAGGGGCCAATAGAAGGGATTATACATGGTGTTGTGGACAAGAACCTTCTTTTCTCTGCTAGACTATTGAATCTGGGTCTCCCCGTATGGCAATAATCCAGAATATACCACCAATGCAACACAGGAATGGCAAAGCAGAAGCACATCGAGGTGGAATGGCCTGGCCAGTCTTCAAACATCAGTTCTTGAGAACATTTGTGGAGGGAGCTGAAAGTTTAGAGTTGGCAAGCAACAATTAATACATCTAAAATAATTTTCTATCAAAGTAAGAGAGAAATAATGCCTCTTGAGATATGTTTAAACTTGGTGACCAAAGGCGTGCAACTCTTTTCGATAAAGGTTTCTCTAACGAGATCTAAGACATGTTTTGCTTGGGGGTCAAATACACAATTTCACTCAATGCGATTCTATTTTTCATTACCCTGTAATCTTTATGGCTAATATTCTGTCTCTGTTTGGTAAAATTAAGCTACCACAGAAAGTCTTGACTGCTTATTGTGTGTCAGTACATGATCAAACACCCGTTCCCTCACTGCAGATCCAAACTGTAGAATAATTGGTAACTCGGTGCTTTTACCGCCTGAGTGGTTCCTTTGTCAGTCCTAAACCTTTTGTTTGTGTATTTCTGGAAACACTCCTATCACACTGATTCAGTTTGAAGGCAGGCAAGCTTCTCTTCATGGCTGCGATATTATCCTCTGGATATGTACTGTTGATGTAGAGGTTCCACTAGCTTGGGACTCGTCTTTTGTGAATGTCTTAGCATTAGTAAAAAACATTGAAGCAAATAATACCACTTTAGTTAGAAATATCTCACTCTGCTATTTTTCCAACATGATGTTGGTGTGTTATTTTTAAAAACTAATTAGTTTTTTTATCTGAGATGCTTAAGAAAATATTTTCTATTTTTATTTGTACAACATTCTCTTCCTCATTTTTTTTTGTACTCAATCACTGCTATTGGTGATCAAACACAGCAGTAAGCAGTTATCAGTTTGCATTTACATGGGTTATATGGTAAGACCTTGGTTTGAAATACCCAATGTACGATAGGTTAAGAATTGTTCAGTCCCCTAAAACTTCAACGTAGAGGATTAGTTATGTGTAAGCAGTGTAGAGCATTAACTGACAATATGAGCAGCCATGAGCAGCCATTGACCTCAACCTAGTCGTCTGCAGCTTTTCTTAAGTATCGTAAGCATAAACTATTTGCCACTGTTTTGCTTGTAGAATAAATACTTAAGGTTAGCTAATTTAGGGTAATTTTGTGTTAGAAGTGGGTGTTTTTCCACAGAAGCTTAATTCCGTTTAAATCTAGGAAAATTAGAGGCCAAGTCGGCTTTTTATACTTCTGTTTCTCAACACATTTCATTCATTTGTCTGAGAACCAAGATGTTTGCCTTGTTAAAAGTAGTTGTAGCTATTTAAGAATTTATTCACAATGTATAACTAGATAGTACACAAGTGACGCCAGATAGATTGAAGTAAACAGTATGCCACTGCTATTGGCAAGTTTATTCTGTTGCCTTCAATTCACAGGTAAGCTTCATGTAATGGCATGCACATGTCCATTGTAGGGGCTTTTTAGATTTGAGCAGTTAATGAGTCTTTCTGCTTCAGTAGTTGCTCTGCAATCTGGCTGCTATGACCACATTTTATTCATGCTGGCTTCTAATGTATCAGGGTGCCTTGGGCATCCATTACCCTGTCACCAGTTCAGTGGTTCTCCTTCCTTGAACTACTTTTCATTTTTCCACAGCCTCGGAAACCCAGTAACACCCCACAAGCCTTGTCAGTTTGGAGATGCTTTGACCCAGCTGTCTGTCCATCATGCATTAGGTCTTGTCAAACTGACATCCTCACGTAATTTTTGTTGTTCTTTCCACACAAGAGTCTCAAAAATAATTGTTGACTTGCTACCATCCCTTGACATATGCCAATGTAAAGCAGTAAACAATGTTTTTATATTGAGCCGACCTTGGTTGTTATATTGTGAGGGTGTATAGCAATGTCAGTACTTTTAAATAAGCTGTAGCATTACTTGAATGAAATACTGAGCACTAGAAATGATTATGATTTATGTTTTTGAGAATGTATCACTTTTACGAACTAGTAGTAGGGTGGAATCCAGTATGTTTGGTTTAAATGGCTCTTGCTGAGTTTAGTTTGGTTGGGTAATTGGTTCAATTGCAGTTCAGTTCTCATGGCAGTTGAGTCAGTTGATAATTTATGAATAAAACATTATAAACTACCTGCACTTTTATGGCCACGTGCGCCAGAACCTGAATGCTTTGAAACTCACAGGCGAGTAAGACTCTACTTCAAAGAGCCATTGACTGAAGAACAACGGCCTTTGGATTTTGCTAACTTCTGTTCATCAGAATGGTTCATGAAAGATGTAGTGTCTGGGCATAGAAAATTAGTTAAGGATGAAACAATATTGTTTGTTTATGGTGTTTTGCTTTGTTTGTGGTGCTACACCATTTGAGTGCCAATGCAAACATGCCTCTATGTCTTGATGTTAGTTTATTTGTTCTGAGTTGTGTTTTAAAGTTATGACAAACTTTTTCAATGAGTGGTTTAAACACAGATCGACCATAACACGCCACTAGTGCTCATATTATTGTTTGTATTAATGGTATTTCAAGCACCTGTGAAACTAAAAGGGTTGCTAAATAAGCTATTTCCCCTTGTTAACTCGACTCGCTATCTACAAACGCTTGCGAAGGTCAAATATTTACATTCAGTTTGTCTCCATCTTGTAAAAGTCAATAGACACTACTCGCCGCTATTTTTGAAGTCTATTACTTCATGTGAGGGCTAGTTAACATTAAGATCAGTTGTCAAAAAAGGCTATTCATTTCTAATTCTGCAAATAATATTTCCTTAAATATTATTTTTACTAAAATAATGGTGGCTGTTTAAAACAACATTAAGAATCAATTGTCTGAAACGGTTATTGATTTCTTTTCAGCAAATCATTCTTTAAAATATTATGTTACATCCGGTGGTCGTAAAGATGAAACTGTATCCTTCTTTCTTAATGATGGAGTCTTAATGCGTAAGTGGTGTCCAGTTTTACTTCCTGATACTGATTGGAATGTCGTTCAACAGGTTGTGGTACCTTCTATTTATCACCAACAAATTTTATCTTTAGCTCATGAAAGCAAATGGTCAGGACATTTGGGAGTAACCAACACTTATCAGTCAGTCGGTCAGTCATTTTCTACCGCTTATTCCATAGTGGGTCGCGGAGAAGCTGGTGCCTATCTCCAACAGTCTCCAGGCGAGAGGCGGGGTACACCCTGGACAGGTCCCAAAACTTATCAACTCATCCTAAAACATTTCTGCTGTCCTAGGATTAAAATCAGATGTGACATAATTTTGTCGAAGTTGTCATGTCTGTCAGAAGGCTGGTAAACCTAACCAGACAATACCACATGCTCCACTTTACTCAATTCCTGCAGTGGGGGAGCAATTTGAATGCATCATTATAGATTGCACTGGTCTTCTACCTCCAACAAAAGCTGGTAACCAGATTGTACTTACTTTAATGTGCGGTTCAACTCGTTACACTGAGGCAATCCAGATGCGTAAAATCACTTCTAGCTCGGTCATTAAAGCAATGACTAAATGATTTCCAACATTTGGCCTCCCTAAAATAATACAAACAGATCAAGGTAATAATTTCCAGTCAAAGATATTCAAGCAGGTTCTCAAAGAACTAGACATACAGCATGTTGTTTCCAGCGCTTATCATCCTGAATCCCAAGGGGCTTTAGAGTGTTGGCATCAGACGTTAAAATCTATGCTGCAAAAATACTGCTTTGAGGTTGAGAAAAACTGGGATGATTGCATAACTTTCATGCTGTTTGCAGCTCAGGGGACCACCCAAGAGTCACTAGGATTTAGTTCAGCAGCGTTAGTGTTTGGACATACACTTCGTAGTCCACTTAAGATTCTCAAAGAGAAACTTTTAGACTCACACACTTCCTCTCAAAAGAAAATTTGGGACTATGTTTGCAGATTTCGTGAGCGACTACATTCTTCACGTGCAGTTGCAAAAGAGTTCCTCTGTGATTCTCAGAAATCCGTGAAGAAGCGAAATTGATCATTTTGCTGTTGCACGTCTTTTTCAGGTAGGTGACAAGGTTTTGGCGTTGCTGCCTGTACCTGGGTCTGCCCTTGATGCAAAATTTTCTGGTCCTTATGAGGTTTGTGAACACTTGAATGAAACTGATTATGTGATTAGCACTCCTGAAAGGAGGAGAAAATCCAGAGTGTGTCACATAAACATGCTGAAACCATACTACTCCCGAGAAACAACTCCAGTTGTCAATCCAGACAAGGTTAAAGCACAACCCAGTGGCAGCTTTGCTTTAATAGTGACAGGTGATGTTAAATCTGATCCTGGTGGAGATGGCCTGATTCTTCGTCCCATCTTCTACCAAAGTCCTCGTTTGCCAAACTCTGAAATGTTGAAAGAGTTTTCTAGCCATCTTTCACATTTACCTGGAAGCCAACAGGATGATGTGTTGTTACTGAGCTCAAGAGCTCAACAGAAAAGTTAGACAGAATACATGTTGCAGCATGGATTTCCAAAGCACAGCACTAGTTCTTGGAGTTCTCCCTGTTTGTTAGAAATGAAACTTGATGGCTCTCCTCGTTTTATTACAGATTTCCGTAAAGTGAATTCTGTAACAGTGACTGATTGATATCCACTTCCTCACATTGAAGATTGTGTGGATACCATTGGCAATGCCCAGTATGTAAGCAAGTTGGATCTACTTAAAGGATATTGGCAAGTACCACTTACAAAGCGAGCTTCAGAGATCTCTGCTTTTGTTACACCAGATAAATGTCTACAATACATTGTAATGGCTTTTGGTATGTGTAATGCCAGTGTTTAGTTAATATAGTTTTGTCTGGATTATCCAACTGCAGTGCCTATCTGGATGATCTTAGTGTGTGTACCTCTAACTGGAAGGAACACATTACTGTTTTAAAACAAGTGTTCATAAGTCTTGCAGAAGCTTCTCTTACCTTATACCTTGCCAAGTTTGACTTTGGAAAGGTTACTGTCACCTGTCTTGGTAGGCAAGTAGGCTGAGTAAAAGTGCGTCCTTTGGAGGAAAAGGTGTCTGCCATTGCTGAGTTACCTGTGTCTTGCATTAGAAAAGCTTGGTGTCGCTTTCTTGGTATGGCCAGTTATTACAGAAACTTCTGCCGTAACTCCTCAACTCTCGTTTATCCTATAACATGTCCTAAGTCCTAAAGTTAACTTCACATGGACCTTGAGGTCGATGCCAGTGAAGTGGGAGCTGGAGCTGTTTTGCTGCAGGAAGGTACCAATGGGGCAGATCATCCCGTTAAGATCATCCCCATTTTTCCTCAAACGTTTAACAGAAGCCAGCTAAATTACGCCATCACTGAGAAGGAAGCCTTGGTTTTGCTCCTTGCACTTCAACACTTTGAAGTGTACCTTGGATCTAGTCCTTCTCCCATCGTTGTCTACACTGACCACAACCCACTTGTCTTTCTTTCACATATGTATAACCAAAATCAAAGACTCATGCATTGGACTCTAATTGTTAAGGACTTTAATCTAGACATCAGACACAACAAGGGTGCAGCCAACATCTTAGCTGATGCTTTGTCCAGACAGGGGTTGTGTTTGTATTTGTGGGGACGTTGTTTGATCAACATTGTGTTTTGTATTTTAAGTGCGGGGATGTGTTACGGCCGGTGGGCTTGGGTATTGTTTTTTTTTATAACTATTTCTACAGAGTGCTGATTGGCCTGCTGGAGCTGTGGAAAACCCCGTTTCTCTGTTGCTGTCTGTTTGGCTGCATGAGACTTCTCCTGCTGGAAATCCCTGTTTATTCTCTTCTTCGCTCCTCCTGCTGGACTCATGTTGGACTGTTTATCTCCAGCTCCTCCAATCACAAAAGAGACCAGATTACATAAACTCTCCACACCTGCCATTAAGGGAGGCTGTGATTTAGTCTGAGCAGCTCACCTCCTTGTTGGGTGTGTCGTGCAGCTGTCTAGCCTTGACTTTGGCTTGTTTGTTTGGGAAGTTTGTTGGTTTAGCTGTTAGTATTGCCTAGCTGGCAACTAGGAGTTTTGTTTGGAGGCCTGTCTTGTGTGCCTTTAAAGGTTTTGTGAGCTTCTGAAGGCAGGCTCAGGAGCTTCACTTTAGTTAACTTCAAGTTATTTAATTTTAAACAGGGATGGAAAGCTTTTTTATTTCAGTCCTCTTTGGTTAGTTCTACTTTTGGAAGTTTAATTTTGGTAAACTCAGTCTTTGACTTAGGTTGATTGGAGACTGTTCTGTTTAACTGCTGTTTTTATTTTGTATTAGAATTTATGTCTGTAAACCTCATCTGACGGTTTGTGCTAGTTCTAGTACCCTCCTTCTGTTCTCCTTTTGTCAAAAAAAGAAACTGAGGAAGCAATAAACTGTGTTTCAATAAAGTCCATTTTCCCTGGCTGAGCTAGGTCGCAACATATTATTTTATTAAAATAATGTTTTGCTTACAGATTTGCATTGAGACTGATTGTTTGAACACGTACCAAATGTTCTCCTTAATTAGTTTTAAAACTAATTTGACCTCATTTCCAAATTCCTCAAAACAAACCTTGGTTCCTAAACATAAATATCCACATTGAACTGTGATATCAATGCATCAATTTTATTGGTCCCCTTTTCCCTTTTATTTGTAAATAGTTTCATCAGTTTTCCCTATTCCTTCATTTTGCTTGATAGCTTTAGTTGAATCAATCCTAGCTGAATTAAAGAGGTGTTTAATTATTTTAACTTGGAGTTGAAATGTTTCCATTTATAACTTATATTTTCATGAGAAGTTGTTAATTTATTCCATATGTGTGCAGAGTTCGCTGTTATTTTTGAATGCAAGTGCTCGAATCACTCCATCTATTGTTCTAAAACCACTGCCATATTGGGCTGGTATGCATGGAACAATACTTTACAGACCAGAAGTTGTTTTGTTAAATATTAAATAGACAAACATAAATATACTATTGCACAAAAATAGATGTCAAGAAAACAGTCACTGACACCCTCCACAAGGTAAGCTGCAAAGAATTGAATTGAGTAAGAACTTCTCATAAGGCTGGCTGATGCCACTTGGTTGCATAACCATTGTAAATGCATCCACAACTTTGAAATTGTTGGTGATCATTTTGGATATTAGGAAAAAAAGTAGAAATGGCAACAGAGTGACAGAAAAGATTCAAACGATTCATTAACACAGTGAAAATATTGCAACTGGCTAACCCATAGTCAAAAATAAGACAGAAGTTGGCATCAGTTTTGTGGCTTCCGGTTGGAGCTAAATAAACGACAATTTCAGTTCATTGTTCCGTTTTATATTCTGCACTGCATTTAATCTGCCTTATTGTCGCATCTCGAGTGATGAATGTATCCTTACACTTCTTTACTTGTAGCTTTTTATCTTTCAAACAAATAGTGCAAGAGGGAGTTTTGTTAGATGCAATGTTATGAGTGGCTCTAAGTAAAAATCCAGTCTTGATTATATGCTTTTCAGTCCCACTTTCAGATTCAT